>PYAF01005721.1:1392533-1404252 GCA_007407185.1 Glycine tomentella
AGTAAAAATGTGCAATAACATTGTCTTTTAAATTCAGTTTAACATTTATTCTCTGTAATGATTTTTTTTAGGATATAGCATTTTAAATTTATATTTATTAAATTTTCAGTAATACATTAAAAATTTATAAATTAAAATTTCCAATTTCATTGTTTTATTCATTTCATATAAAACAAAGAGACTTCATTTATTTGATATATAAAATATTCAACAAATTGTATAACATCCATGATTTTAATTGTTGATTAAACTATTACTGATAAGTAAAATTCAACTTAATATATTTATATATGTATATAAAATAAAAATAGATTGAGTAAAGCATTATTATGTTAATATAATTGTTACCATATAAAAAAATTGAATAATTTTAAATTATATTAATATGTATTCTCATCTTGGTTACTTTACAATATGTTTCATGAACAATAATAATTAAAATAAGGATCTTTTAAATATTTGACTAATCTTGAAATTATTTATAATAATTTATTAAAACAATAACTAAGAATAGAAATTAATACTAATTTAACATATAATTGGTAAGACAATTGGTTATCTGATACAATTGCCTCTTGGATGGACATTCCGCAGCAAATTGCTCGCTATCTGGTTTCCACTGTTAATCTGTTTTTTCATGATGGTTCTTGGGTTATTCCTGAACATATAACATTAACTCACCCTGAGATTGACAGAGAAATCAGAAGCATCATTATTCCCACTTGTCCTATGAAAGACAAGTTAGTTTGGATCTGAATCTGGAGATTTGCCTCTCAAATCAGCTTATAGCTTCTTAAATCCAACCCTATGTTTTAAGTTGATTTGGCACCAGAATATCCAGTCGTCAGCTTCTTTTTTAGTTTGGAGAGCTTTGAATAAGCTTCCAACTTATGATCATATTTGGAGAAAGGATGTAACATAGTTTTTGTGTTAATTTATATGTGTATTAAATATATTAAAAAATTTAGTGTTATATATAATAATATTAATTATTTTTAAACAATTTGAAGTTATTATGTTAATAATGTAAAGTTCACAAATCTTCAATAGAAATCAATACAAGGCTGAAAGCCAATTGAAATCAGACAATTACTTCCTGCACCTCCTTAATTAATTCCAGCACCTAATCCTGGAATGTAATTTTAATAATGAGAAATATTAGTGATATATTTTTCCAGGCTAACGGGGTATTGATTTGGTCAACCTAAGGACCCTTTTATGGGGGTAAATTTCCCCTAATCTAAAATTTAACGTACCAAATTCATGTCACACTCTATTTGATAACGTAATTCATACGATGAAATTATAATATTTATTTGTTTATAATTTTGAATTGATTATATTCATTCAGAATTTATAATATGTTGCACGTATAGGGTTGAGTAACGTTGCTAACAACCATGTCGGCTTTCGATACAAGGCTCGTATTAGTTTTGTATTATTATGGGGCGAGAAAACAGATAATTTGCATATCAAACGATTCATGATCAAGTCTTGAGGGTAATAGGCCAATGGGGCAAAAGACTCCAAATTAGTATCTAACTGAGAAATTTCTGTTAAAGGATTGAAGCAATCTAGGTTTTATGAAGATGCATGCAGCAGCTAGAGTGTCCTTTTGATTAGAAAGGAACTCACTACCTAGTCCCTACTTAACTTGCTTGCTTCAAACTCATGTCTCTGACTCAACGTGGTGACAAAAGCAAGACCATAAAGAGTAAGTTCACAAAATTAGTTGGCAAGGTCTAGAGAAGTGACATATGTTACCTAATACTATGATCAAGTTGTAAACAAAAGAGGACCATAATACCGCGTTTTCATTTCATCTCATATCTCACTTGTTCGACCCTTGTTGTGTTCCTATCATTCTTAGTAAAAGAAAAAAGTTCAAAGAAAATAGGAAGTTCCTAGAGGTAAAAAAATATTATATGCATCATCAATGTAAAAATTTTTTATACAGACATCTAGTAACAATCACTATATCACCACATCATCATAGTCACGTATTGGATGCTTGAATGAAAATATTTTATACTAACAATACATATAGTTAGATTAGACTAATAAAAAAGGTAAATATGGAAAGGGAGAAGATGACCCTTTTGAGGATCAGTTATATACTTTGTCTGCAGGAGTAAACTTGTTAAATATTAATCACCTTAGGCTTGTTTAATTCGGACAAACCTATAATATATTCTTTTACAGTGTGATATACATTTTGGGAAAGAATTTATCTGTACGGAATAAGGGGTGCAATGGTAACTTCACCGTATGGTGAGGCTAAGCCATCAGAGAACAAATGCACCTTCAAACACTGCCGTTGACGTGTTATGTTCACTCATATATGTATCTCCCGCCTATTCTGTAGTCAGTGGCCGTTGCTTTAAGATATGGGAAGTTCAAAAGGAAATCTCATGGGTGAGACAATGATAGAAATATACATGTGAAGGTACCTAACAACCATTAGGTGAGCCATCACTAGAACCCCAAAGAAATTCCCTTCAATTCTCTTTTTCTACATTACTACACATCCAATTCCTTAGCATTGAGGTGAAGAAACTACAATTCTCACTGAAAGAAAGTTGCTAACTCTTGGCACCAGTTATCAACTTAACATAGTTGATAACACCAAAGGCACAACAACATTGAGGGAATGAGGCTTGTCATATTAGCTGTATGTGTTTTTGTGCTATTTTCTTATGCAGGTGAGATAACAACTTACCCTCTTTGTGGATTTTTCTTCACTTTCACTTACATTCCACACACACATCCAACTGATTTGTTGATGTTTTCTGGTTATAGCGGCGTATGATCCTCTGGATCCAAATGGAAACATAACGATCAAATGGGATGTTGTGTCATGGACACCAGATGGCTATGTAGTAAGTAATACAAATTTCATTGTTATTTGTTTTGTATTTCTAGGCCACACAAAATCCCAAGAAATAGCTAGACCTAGTTGTCAAGGATGCATTGACAGATCAAATTAAAATACTAAGACAGTCTTTGGTTTCACGTTAAATTAGATTCTTTAGAATCATGTTGAAATACTACAGTTAATGTAGTTTTAGGTAAATTTTCATGTTTGGTTCCATGTTAAAGAATTGATTTTGGGTTGAAACAACTATAGGTAGCTTTTATGTTATATCAATTTTATATTGAGTTTTATTACTAACTTGTTTTTATAATAAAAACATCCAAACATAAATCATATCACTTCAAAATCAGTTTTAACCAAGATCATTTTTGTCAACGCTTATCCAAACACATAGTTTAGTAAACTAGCATTGCAGTTTATTGCAAAGCGAGTAAAATGGATGTAACTAAATTGAAGAGTAACCTTTCGTGTAATGAAAGAATATGTTTCTGTGTATTGCACTTTTTACCAGGCCGTGGTAACGATGAGCAATTTCCAAATGTTTCGGCACATCATGAATCCTGGATGGACCTTAGGATGGACATGGGCAAAGAAGGAAGTTATATGGTCCATGGTAGGAGCTCAAACCACAGAACAAGGAGACTGTTCTAAGTTCAAAGGTAATGTACCTCACTGCTGCAAGAAAACTCCCACAGTTGTAGACTTGCTCCCTGGTGTGCCTTACAACCAGCAATTCTCAAACTGTTGCAAGGGTGGAGTGGTGGCAGCATGGGGACAAGACCCTTCATCAGCAGTTTCATCCTTCCAAGTGAGTATTGGGCTAGCTGGTACTTCAAACAAGACAGTTAAACTCCCCAAGAACTTCACTCTCTTGGGTCCAGGACCAGGCTACACTTGCGGCCCTGCCAAGGTTGTTCCTTCCACCGTTTTCCTTACACCTGACAAGCGCCGCAAGACTCAAGCACTAAGTAATTTCTTTAACTTTGTGACATCAATTTCCTTCCCCAACTTCCATTCAACAATTCTCTCAGTTTTCATTTGTTTTATGATGTCATGCAGTGACATGGAATGTTACTTGCACATACTCACAATTTCTGGCTAGAAAGAACCCGGGTTGCTGTGTATCTTTGTCATCCTTCTACAATGAGACCATTACCCCTTGCCCCACTTGTGCCTGTGGCTGCCAGAACAAGAGGAACTGTGTCAAGTAAAGTCTGATATTCCAAACAGTTAATGACCTCTTAATATCTTACAACTTGAATCATTCTCTCACATGTTGGTATGGTATGCAGGAGTAACTCTAATCGTATCAACATGGTGGGGATTCACACTCCAAAGAAAGACAATGAACCATTGCTACAATGCACTCATCATATGTGCCCAATAAGGGTACACTGGCACGTGAAGCTCAACTATAAGGACTATTGGCGAGTCAAGGTTGCTGTGACAAATTTCAACTACAGGATGAATTACTCCCTCTGGACTCTTGCTGTTCAGCATCCAAATCTTAACAATGTCACCCAAGTTTTCAGCTTTGATTACAAGCCTTTACTTCCCTATGAGTCCATAAGTGAGTGCCAACAAATAAATCTTTTAAGTGTGTTCTATAAGTCAATATAACCCTTAAGAATGAGTTCTCAATTGTATTCTCTGCAGATGACACTGGTATGTTCTATGGCATGAAATACTTTAATGATCTCTTAATGGAAGCTGGACCAACTGGGAATGTTCAATCAGAAATTCTTCTTCAGAAGAACCAGGATACATTCACATTCAAGCAGGGGTGGGCATTTCCTCGCAAGGTCTACTTTAATGGTGAGGAATGCATGCTGCCACCACCTGATAGCTACCCAATCCTCCCTAATTCTGCCCCTGTGAACCTATTAAACTTCCCAGCATTCATTTTCACAATGCTCGTCATGATAGCTGTTTGGTGAAATGGTACGTAGGCAAGATACAATTGTTTTCTGTGAAATTTTGAAGCCAAGTTTTCCTACACACACCACAACGTACATCAGGTATGAAGAATCTTAGGGAACTGTTTGAAAAAAACCAAGCCAGACTCATGAATGTGTGTTGTGATTCATGAGTGCTTATCAAATGCTGAATAGTGAATAACTGAATATAATTCCCAGCAACGATTTTTTCTAAATCATGTGTAAATGTTTATATTGTAATACTGTGATGGATACCTCATTTCTCTTATTAGACCATATTGAGCATAATACTTAAAACATTTTTATTCCATGTAGGACACTGCAAGTAAAAAGACCATTATCATTTCAAATCCACATATGATTTATCAAGTCCATATTTTCGTGTGACATCTTGCTGTGTATATTTATTATAATTACAATTTACAATTATAATAACGATACATATATCATTGAATTACGACAAATACAACAATAGCAAATTCTACCACCAATGTGAATCCTCTGTAACAAATCATAGGAACGTGAGGTAATCTTGGATGTCATCCTCCCATATGCTTCAAATACCAAATTGACATCAAAGATGAGTCAAAACTGGTCAGACTGAAAATGTTCTATTACAAGGCTAAGTGTATACCACAGATTGAAACTTTATGCGTGTGCATAAAATACCAAGGCTACCAAAGATGCTATCACTAAAGCAAACAAGGAAACCTCTTGCCTAGCACCAGCATTCGGTAACCACGGATAAGCATCAGGTGGTGGCATTACACAGTTGTCACCATTGAAGTAGATCCTTCGAGGAAAAGCCCAACCCTTATCAAAAGTAAAAGTTGCTTTATCCTTTCGGAAGAGTAGCTCTGATTGAACATTGCCATTAGGGCCAGCTTGGTTTAGAAAATCATTATAGAACTTAAGTCCCCATAGCATTGCAGTATCATCTGTTAAAAGCAACTTAAAATCAGTAATTACCATCTAGTTTATGAAAATAAGGAGTAAAATGTTTTATGAAGAATTAAGATAATATTTTCACAGTATTTAAGAAAATTTTTAACTCCAGAAATTGAAACAAGTTATGATCGCACTCACTTATTGAACCATAAGGAGTCAATGACTTGTAGTTGAAACTGAACAGTTGAGTCAGATTGTCAAAGTTTGGATGTTGAACAACCATGTTCCATTCAGAATAATTCATCCTGTAATTAAAATTAGTAATAGTAACCTTCACACGCCAGTACTCCTTGTAGTTAAGCTTAACATGCCAGTGGATACGGACTGGGCACATATGACTAGTACATTGAACCAAAGGTGAAAAGTTATTCTTCCCAGAGCCAGCAACAACTGATGCCAAATGTGGTGTGTTTGGACTGTGTAACCACACAGAAAGGAAATATATGAGTGCACAACTTAATAACTAGAAGGAATTCACAGTACACTGAGTGGTGGAAACCTACTCTACACAGGTCCCTGACCGAGATGAGTTACTTTGGCAGCCACATGCACATGTTGGGCAGGGAACAAGGGTATCATTATAGAAAGATGAAAGTGAGACACAGCAAGAGGGACTTTTTTGAGCCAGAAATTGTGAGTATGTGCATGTCACATTCCATGTCACTGCAATAAACAAAAGTGATGTTAAGGATATAGTAAATTGCTAGAATTTTCTGATAGTTACTAATACCAACTGTAAACTTCAATTGTTTTAAATTTAAGCAGAGAATTAGTAACATGAGTCCCGGATTTTGTTACCAACAACACCTTGTTAAAAGAGGAGTTTGAGGTTGGTCGGAGGCAGGAGAAAAATAGATAATCATATTGAGATCTGTGAAAATGACATAAAAAGTCCTATAACTTACTCAGTGCTTGGGTCACTCTCCTTTTGTCTGAAGTAATGAATTTAGTGGGTGCCACAATCTTAGCTGGCCCACACGTATAACCTGGTCCTGGTGCTTTTAAGGTGAAATTTTTTGGGACTTTAACAGTTCTATTTGTGGTTCCAGCTCTACCAACACTTACTTGAAATGAGGAAACTGCATTGGTTGGATCCTGCACCCATGAACTGAGCACCCCACCTTTGCAGCAATTTGCAATTTGTTGATTGTAAGGTGTTCCAGGTAGCAAATCTACAACCGTTGGATCTTTCTTACAGCAATGTGGAATACCTCCCTTAAATTTTGAACAATCCCCTTGTTCAGTGGTCTGCCCTCCCATCATACTCCATATTACCTCCTTTTTTGCCCATGTCCATCCCATTGACCAGCCAGGTGAAGCGATATGACGATATTGTTGGAAGTTGTTCATCGTAACAACAGCCTGTATATTCCATTGTTTCTTAGATATCTAAATAACTAATGGATTAAAACTAAGCTAAAGTCACTTTAAAGGGCTATAGCCACTGAATTAAATAAATTCATTTGTAAACTTGAGTTTATTGACCTTATTCAATGATAGAAATTTCAATAGTAAATAGTAAATATACACCAAAAAAATTGTTGTAACGCAGCTCAGAAGTGAAATTAAATAGTCACATTTCAAATTGGAATGAAATGATTTTGGTTTTTCATAACGCTAAGGTCATTGCATAATCCAAGTCAGAATTGATAGATGACATGAGATGAAGCTGACATGAACTTGCAGATTCATCACAAAAGATGTGAGCAACCAACGGAAAGAAAGGAGCAAAAAACATTTCAACAGTATGCATAATGCACAACAGATGGTTTGCTTCTCAAATTAATAGGTGATATTGTAAAAAACTATACTTACCACATATCCATCAGGGGTCCAACTTATAATATCCCATTTGATTGTGATATTCCCATTTGGGTCAAGTGGATCATAAGCATCTGAAACATAAACAGACAATTAACAAGTGGAAATTAAGTAACAGAAAGGAAAGAAGAAAAGTAAATATTGAGCCTCGAAATGTTCGTATAATGATACACACAATAGAAATTATGATACAGACACAATTGCTAGACTTGCTTAAGTAGTCACAGAAAAGTAAAGCAAACATATTGTTTAAGTCAACGGGCTGGTGAAGCTGTATATAGTTCTTCATTTTTAGATATTTAATTCTTATAGCATGTATGATTTATGACTCCATTCTTTACACCGAAGATATCTAATAACCTCCTTCCATTTACAGCCAAAACTGATCACCATCAGTGATCGCCAACTCATGCACGGTTTTCCCAATTACAGGAGTTCTTAGGCACAAATCCCGTGTAAGCAATCATAATTTCAACTTAAAACATATTCGAAACTCCAAAAGGGGACAAAATCAATACTTATTAAAAGAATAATAGTCAGAAAACAATTTTCATTTATTCATTTGTTAAAAATCTAAATCTTTACAGCAACAAAACAAGTTAAACGGCATATTTTCCACTTAAATAATTCCCACCAACAAGATTACCCACCAGAAGCTAAAAAATGATAAAAAAAAATGTATCACATTAGGACAAAACCCACTTTCTTTATCAAATTCAAAGAACAAAGGTTCCATCTTTCACCAGCCTTCATTTCAAAAGCCAAAAACAGGGCGTAAGGTCCACGCAGTATAGAATGAATACTGCCAGAAAATGTAAACAGTAGAGCATCTAAGGAAAACTGAACAGCCCCTCAAACAAAAAACCGCATAACCAATGAAAATTTCAACTTTTCAAGGCATAAACAAGGGGGAAAAAAAGAATAACCAATGAAAATTTCAACTTTTCAAGACATAAACAAGGAAAAAAAAAAAAGAAAAGAAATAGTAATGAGGTGAACCTGTTGAAGTGAAGCAAGTACAAGACAGCAGAGCCAAGAACAAAATGCAAGGAGTTGCTTTTGGTAACAGAGAGAAGCCCATTTTTGTGGCTGCAAGATGTTAGTGCTCTGAGTTCTTGCCAGAATAGTTCAAGATCTATGATAGACAGAGAAGACTAGAAATAAAGAGAAAAAGTAGAGAGAGAAAGTGAGGAAAAGAAAAAGAAAGAGAGAGAGAGTGGAAAAAAAAATAAGAGGCAGAAACTGACTGTCTGGTTTGTCCCAGTTGGCTCATCATCTGTTTAAGAAAGGTATATATGCACTTATGCACGTACCTAAACTCATTATTGGCGGTGTTCTGTGAGAAAAAAAAAAAAAAAAAAAGAAAAAAGAGTACAACTATATATTGTTTTTCTATTTATACATAAAATATTATTTTTCCTTGCAAATTTTTTTAATGATAAATTAATTCACCTTTTTTTTTTATAAAAAATTAAATATTATTGTGTAAAACAAAATGGTAGTAATAGATTCTCCCCGCAAGATAATGACGAAAGAAGCAGTTAATACTCTGCAAAAGTTATGGTAAAAGTGGTACATGATTAGTCGTATGATAGAACCATCCTATCACATAGATTTGCGTAAATAATAAATCCATCATATTTTGAATAAGATTATCCAGGTGAAAAATATAAAAATATATAATGGTGAAAGTTATTTTTTTTTAAAATTCAATTTGAATATATTAACAGTGTAATGTATGATAGGATTATTTATTTTCTTAATTTTAATGAGTTGATAATGTAAAAGTTTTTATATTTATAATGTGTTGAAATTAAATTCATCAAATTAATTAAAAAAATTATTTGCATTGTTTCTTTGAACTCAAATGATAAAAATATAGTACAATGAATTATAAAGTAGTTCCCAACATATAATATAATAATATGGCATGGCATATGGAAAAGGAAAAAAATGGCATGCCAATATATATAACTTGCCATGTGGTTTATCACTTTTGACTTTCTCACCGGTATGTCTATTCTCCTGTTCCCCTTGCGTTTCTTAATGAAATTAATCTTATTGCATTATACATTCAATTGGAAAACAAGAATTAGTTTCGAAAACCTGAAGAACCTACTTAATTTTATGGACATAGTAAAGAACAAGGTTTTTTTTTTTTTTTTTTTTTGAGAAAACTCATACTCAATGTCCAATATTTATACTATTTTAGTATAATTAATTCCCATTTAGTTATACTTGTAAGACGACATCACAAAGTAGTTTTCATTTGACCTGCCCTTTATTAATTAATGTGTATTTTTAGGGTTGAATTAATTCATACATTATAAATTTGAGTCTTCATTTTTTTAATGCGAAGACAATTTTTAATGTGTTTTTTTCTTTGTAATTTCACAATCATTTAGTTGGTATTTTTACTTTTTATTTTTAGATTATTATTTTTTATTGAATTTTTATTTTAAAATTTTAAGTTTATAAATCTCAACTTAATTATTTTAAATTTTAAATTGAAATCTATCTTTTATTTAATATCTTAATTACTTGTATTTTGAAATTATTATTTTTCATTTAACTTTTTTTCCAAATTTAAAATACTTAAATTTTTCATGTAAGTTAAAAAAACCACCCATATAATACATGAGAATGAGATAAACATATCTATATCTAGATTTTCTCAATTAGTGTCACGAATATATGATAAATAATTAAAACTAAAATATTTATTTCATCCAAATACGAAAATAATTAAAATTTACTTTTCAAATAATTTAAACATCTAATAAAATATTATTAATATTCATATATATATATATATACATATATATATATATATCCAGTAACACCCGTTGTATTAAAAGACAACTAATAAAGAAGAATATTATGGCTTACGAGAATCATGCTCCGATTATTTGCCATTCTTTATCAAACTGACTTTCTTTTTTCTTTACCCAAAGGCCAGCTGAATAAATATATATTTTTTTTTCTGTGAGTAAGCGATACAAGATATTTTCAGATTGTATTCAATAATGTTATTCAAAACAAAATTAACGTTACTATTATACAAGAAATGCTACATCATACAATGTCTCATAAAGTAGTGTTAATGCAATTTTTTGTGTAAACACGTTTTTACTATTTAGTAGTATTTTTTATTCAAGACCTAAATTTATATACTTTTGAAATGCTTTCCATTAAAATATGAAATTAATAAAGGAAATCAAACTTTAGTTGCACCTACCATATAAATGGGGTTTTCCTCATCGTTTTAAATTGCATAGAAGAACAGAAAGAAGTAGACGAATACAGATTAATTAATAATGTAAACAGCTATTGATTAATCCCCACATTATCAAAACCAACTAAGTCTGAAGATTCATGAAAGCAACCTGTGGCATTCGGTAAGCTCTTCCATAATTGACGTTTTCTGAACTATAATGCTATATAATACACGTGTCATCTCGTGGTTGGATAAAAATATGTGTACAAAACCCTGAATAGCTGTTGTGTCGGTGGAAGGAGGTAATTGGTCTCCAACCCTACCGGGCTCACTCAGCTTCTGATAATACCCTACCGACGGAATTAGACTCATCTAATGTAAGCTCTTCGTATTTATAACATGATTCTTTCTTTTTTTGGGAAATAGGCATTACATAACTAGCATTTAAATTTATATTTTTTTTTATGGATGAATATTAATTATTAGTTTGTCATTTTTATTACATGATTAAATATATAACTCTTTCTTTGTTTTCTTCCTTCTTAATCCCTCAATCAATCTTATATCTCACAATATTTAAACCCATATATATGTATAGGGTAAAACATTTTACTATAATTTTCAATGAAACAAATTAATAGAAAATAATATTTAATTTGATTTAAATTTAAAAATTATAATAATAATATTTTAAAGACTTTAGAGTTTGTTTATTGTTTAGAGTTTAAAATAAAATAAAAAATGAATTTTAAGATAATAGCACACTCAACATATTTATAAAAAAAATAGAAATTAGCGTTTTTAAAATATTATTTAAGTAAGAAGCTAACTAAAATAATCCTAAATCATAGTTTGTTTATTTTTTAAAAATCTAAAATACAAATTATATATTTAAAATATTTATTTATTATGAATTTTAAT
>PYAF01005721.1:1415750-1438568 GCA_007407185.1 Glycine tomentella
AGTTAGTTACTTATTTCATCATAATTAAAAATGTGATTAATTTAATTAATATAAATAAATATGTTTTAATTAAATTATCTTTATTGTTAATACTTCTCTCCCTTTTCTTCTAGTTATTAACTAGTACAACAATGTATCTAAATAGATACTCTTTTTATTTTAAAATAATAGGCATTTTAAATTTTATGTAAAACTAAAGAGTTATATTAAGTATTGTTTTTTAAAATAAATTCTTTTTTATAGACAAGATATAGAACATCTATAGTGGTAGATCCCAAATTGTGATCTTTGATCACTTTTTGGTAGACTCCATAATGTTTTATAAGATTAAAGATCTCTTCCATTTTTTACTTTAGTGGTAGATCTCATTTTGAGATCTTAGATAAATTTTAATGGCTTGAGATCTTAAGAGTTCTTGTGAAAAAATGTGTTGATAACACTAATCTCATTTATTTTTTTGAAATTTGTGCTGATCTTAAGAGTTTTTGTGGAAGAATTGGATCTCCAACATGTAGATCTTGATGAGTGCTTTATTTCTAAATCTGGAAAAGATTAGATCTTCAGTTTAAGATCTATCTCTAAGATCAATACTAAAGACACTTTATCCTTTACAAACAAATATATTTGAATTACATTGATTCATTCATATATTTAACAGTAAAAAAATTAATATATGTTAGTATATTTATTTTCTATTTTACTTAATGAAAATATTTAAAAAAGTAGTTCAAAATTGAATTGAAAAATAATTACGATAAAATTTACTTGAAAACAAAAGAATAAGTATTCACAAAATTTCAACATAAAACACATAATTTGATCGATGTGGATATGTCAATAACATACCCGCATTGAGGCACATGTTATAATCTAACGATCCGAAACCTGGCTAAAGCAAAAATAAATTTGGAAAATATTATCATTGTAAATCTATCATTAAAATGTATTACTTTATTTAATAATTGTTTGAAAATATTTTTAAATATCAGCATTGTATTTAAATTATGCTTAATTTTTAACAATCAAATTTGTAGATGATTGGATGTAACTTTAAAAATATTTATTATTAAATAGTAATAATACAAAAATCTTTTTAGTGTAAGTACTATAATCTAAATAAATTTGCAATCAATTGTTTTAGGCTGAAGGAATTGTTAAAAAAATTTGATGTCAATATTATGACTGAAAATCTAAAACTAATTTGTCAAAATATTAAAATTTATTTAAAGAGTTAATCTTTAATTTTTGTGATAAAGATTCGTTATACTCCCATCATACACTATATAGTTTCCAAAGTTGGCATAGGAAAAAATAAATAAAAAAGAAGCATCGGATGTCCGTGCGTCTGATCCCCTTTCCCAATATAATAATGGTTATTGCTTTTTCATAGTGATGAGACGTGAATCATAGCCTTATAGCCTTGTCTAAATAATCATAGTAACCGGTAACACTACAACATGCAATAGTATAAAATTTACATCCAACGGTGCATATTTCTCTCGCACGGTACGAGAGATGTTTTACTCTCGTACCGTAGACTCAAGTTCCAGTCTGAATAATTCATCCTGTAATTCAAATTAGTAATAGTAACCTTCACGCGCCAGTATTTTTGAAGTTTCGCTTAACCTGCCCGTACCGAAGGTGACAAATTATTCTTCCTAGAGCTAGTTACAATTTAGCCCAAATGTGGTGTACCTGGACTGTACTATTAGGCCTGTGCTCTTTAGTTGAGTCCAACTGGGTTAAGATTATAAGATGAGTTCAAAGACTAATATAAATACTCCTACTTAGGTCATTAACAGTGAGACAGAAAACCTAGAAAACAGAGAGGTGACCACACACCCTACTCATTTCCCCTCAAAAGATAGTTTGGAAGATTTGCTAGAAAACAAAGAGCCAATCAACCAAGTTGAAAGTTACAAGAGGTAAACACATAAAACTATGATGATCAGTTATATCCCAAACCACAAACGATTTATATAGGCATGATAGCGGGACTCGAACCCGTGGGTACCCACTCAAATCCGTCCCAATTTTATTAGGGAAAAACCAATTTAATCGGGTTCGGGTTCGGGTTCAGGTACAGGTTCAGGTTCAGGTTTTCCCCAAAAGCCAAAAGCGGGGGCAGGGGTGGGTATGGGATTACTGATACCCGTCCCACCCCCGCACCCGTCCCGTAATAAATAATATTAAAAAAAGAAAAAAAGAAAAATTATTTTGTAATTTTTTAAATTGAATTGATTAATTTTGTTTTGTAATTCTTAAATTATGATCTCATATTTTAAATGTGGTTTTGTTATTGTTTTTTTGTTACGTAATTAGCATTTTCGTTCGATTTTTTAAAATAAAAAGTTATATTATTTTTTATTTTTTGTTTTTTAATTTTAATCAAATAGTGAGGGCGGGGCGGGGAAAACTCGACCCCCAGCGGGGACGTGGATGGGAATGGGTTTTAAAATTCGACGACGATTGGGGTGGGGTCGGAGAACGGGTTATGAGTCGGGGGTGGGGACGGGGAATGCAATACCTGTCCTCGCCCTGCCCTGTTGCCATGCCTAGATTTATATGCTTCCGCGGTATTCAATATGCCAACAATTGGTATCAGAGCCAACTTGTGTGTTTGGATGTGAATCTAGTTTTTGATTTACATTATTTCATGTAATTAGTTTTGCTTCATGAAATATGACACCTAGGGTTCTATGTTTATTGGTATGATGCTCAAATGTATATCCTTTTATTTTTCTTTCATTAAAAATGATTGCTTTATTGGGTTTTTGACATTAATCCATGGTAGAGATTTGATTGTATTTTCTTTGATTGTAACAAGGAGGCTAATCCCATATGATTATGTTTCCTTCTTGATTTTTATTTCAATTCTTTTATATTTTTTTAATGTTATACAAAGTTGTAATAAAAGAAGATCAAGAAGATGCAAAATGAACGTTTGTTACTGTTTGGACATGTTTGTGACGGCACAGTGGACGTGACAGTTAGGGTTCCTAAAACTTGACTTAAGGTTTCTTGCCAAAGTTTTTTTTTGGGACATTAGGCCCATGACTACCATAAAGGGCTTGAAACAGAACCTATGGACTGAAAGGAAGAAGAACATGGGCGGAAGAAATTTCAGTTCTCATTTGTAACTTTATTTATTTATTTATTTTTTCTTTTCTCTAGGAACCATGGATTAAAGTCTAATTTATAATTGCTTTATTTTTTTATGAGTGGATGAATTATATGATATGATAACATGCTTATTGTCATAACATGTCATATAGAATAGGTGGTGCCACATTGTTGCATAACTTGAAAATTACATGAGCATAATAGTTATTTTGTCATTTCACGACTAGTATATATGATAGTTATTATAGGATTATTTTGATTCAAAAAATTATTCTAAAAAATTAATTAAAATTATTATGATTTTTGTTAAAAAATCTAGATTAATAATTGAATTAATTAATTTTGAATAATTAAAATCAAGACAAAAAATCCAGATTATTTCCTAAGAGAACTACATTGCGAGTAATTTGTGGATCTTCTAAAATGATCATGTGTTAACACACACTGCATACCACAATCATATATCATGATTGTGTGGATCACACGCTGACTATCATAATCGGATTTTAGGACCTTAATTATTTCAAAATTCCAATAAGCTAAGCTTGCACGTTCATCGGCTTGCGGCTGCTTACATAGTTTTTTAAAACAAATAGAATACTCGAATTTAAACAATTATTGGAAATTGGAAAATTCTAAATTTTTAAATATTAAATGGGTGAAGGTTTTTAATTAAGTAATTAATTAAAAACCTACGGGCTCCAATTGTGGGTTTATTAGTGAAATGGTTATCGCTGAAGTCCCATCGGATAAGGATAATCGGATTTCGCTAGATTAAACCTTAATATTTTCAAAATTTTAGTAAAGTTTTGTACGACCCATCGTCGACAACACTTAGACACTAAAGATAATTTTGAAAGTAAACAATGGTTAAATACATTCAACTTTGGTAAAGTTGTTAACCCTCCCATCGAGGCTCTGACAATAGAATTGAATGTTAGAAATTTCCCTCTATGTAGGAAATATTAATTAATAAGTTTTGTATTTTAAATTAATTGGGTTAATGGATATTCCAATTTTAATATTTTGACTGACTCATTATGATCATGTTGAGTTGGGCTTATAGCATCTGTTGGTATTGGGCCTAGTTGGGCAGCAGTGTAGTCATTAGTATTTGACTAGGCTTCTATGATGGGTGGACCTATCAGACACACTGTTGATTAGATTTTTGCTAGGTCCCCTCTCTAGCCTATATATACTGGGGTTAAGTCTCATGAACCATAATGCTCCTATCGCTGAAGGCTGCCAATATCTGAATAGGTAATAGAGAGAAAGACTCTCGCATATTGTTCCCTCTTTTTCTCAAGTTTTTCTTCGATTCAGTAATGACCCAACAAGGTACACACAATCACAACTTTAATTTATTGTTATTTGGTGTTTTATAATCATACGCATGATCAGTCATTTTAGATTTATCATTTGGTATCAGAGCCTAGTGTATATGATTATAGAATCCATGTTGTTGATTGGAATTAAGAAATTTAGATTTTTTTATTCGATTAAATTGAGAACCTTGGGGCATTTGTTCTACATATTTAGATCTTTCAATTAATATATGATATGTGTATTTCTGTGGATTATGAATGTGGAATTTTTATTCCCATATTTTAGGGTACATAAAAAAAGCCCCAAATTTAATTCACCGATTTCACATTTTTCTGTTTGAATTTTTCGTGAAACAATCATTACAGACAATTTCACATTCATATATTTTGAGTTTCGTGAAATTGACAAATTGATTTAATTTTAATAATTATGGTTGACAATAAATGAAATTTTTCTTGATTGACAAATGCAATAATTTCTAGAAACACATATTGGAAATGTGTTTCATGTTGTTTGAGCATGTTTGATTCATGAGCTGTTATTGTTATTTTAATAATTATTATATGTTAATTATTATATGTAGTTATTATATGTTAATTATCTGCCCTTACGGAGATATATAATTTATAAAATTTATCTACTCAAAGGGGATAAATTTTAGAAAATTATATATGATTCTCTCCATTATTAATAATTACATGTGATGTCTTTATATTGTAATTATGAAGATATATAATTTATAAAATTTATCTACCCAAAGAGGATAAATTTTAGACAATTATATATGATTCTCTATTATTAAATCTTCATATGACGAAAACTAATTATATATTATATTCTCTGCCCAAAGGAGAGTTTATAATATTTAATTATTTTTGTTATTGCTCGTGACTAATTTATTATGTCAATCAGTTAACTCTTAACAATAATAATGTCATTGTCAATTAATTAACTCTTAACAATTCATATCAGACAAGTTTTTTTTTAGTGATAAGTCTACATAAAATGTAGATTTTATAGAATAATGTCATGTGAGTTTAGCTTCTAGTTCACAAGAAATGTGTGACAAATTGAACCAATGATAAAAATTCATGTAGTTAATATTTTTGTGTTTCATCCAAAAAAAAATTTCATGAATTGTTTTGGTTTCAACAAAATTGTTTCGTAAACATGAAGTTTTAGTTTCAATAAATTTGTTGATATTGTGGTGTGGGTTGCTTTTGTTTTTTGTGAAAATTTTAAGCTATTTTGAAAATTTTCAATTTCCGTGAAATAATTATTAAAGTCTTGTGCATTCATTGTTGCATGAATTTGGAGAACCAGAAATTGTGCCTAATATTGGCTTTATTAGTGAATCAATTTCTGATTTTACTTTAATAATGGAATTATTGTCATTTATTATTACCATCTTTGCACAGATATGCTGCTCACGCATTAATTGCTATTTGTTAATGTTTTGTATATGTGAGCTTAAAATACTAAAGTCTTGCCCTTAGTTTTTCTATTATTTCGTATTTGAATAACCTTGGTTAACTAATATGAATTTTGTATTTGATATTGTTTATACCATACTATATGTGCAAGCCTTATTGCAGTATTATGTTGTTGTATAAATGAGTTGATTTCATTGTTTTCACACTTAATGGGCTTAGTGTTCCGATATTTTGGACCCCATTTTCGAATATTGGCATTTTTTTTTGTGTGAATTGGACCCCATTTTTGGTTTCACTTATTATTTTAAAATTTTTCTGATGGTGTGAATAACAATGTTTCATGGTTTGTTCATCTTAGCATGTATACTTATCTTTATTTTGAACACCAAAGATGAGTTAGTATTATCATTTATTAGTTATTAGTAAGTGAGCATTAAGTATCTTTTTTTAATTTTATATTTACTGCACATATGTCTGGAATTATTTATGTCACTTATAAGAAATAATTTTACATGGGTAGGTCCCACAATTTATAAACTTTGGACTTTTGAGGATTTTTTTAAAATGCATCTTTTGTGGAATACACTTTCAGAATGGTCTCTTTTAGAATTCTAGTGAATTATTTTATTCAATGCTAACATGAATTATTATTTTCCATTGGATTGAGTCTAGTATTTTGAACGTAGATTGGAACTTTTGATTGGACCTCTACGTTTTAGATTTTTTGGACCTTAGTACTATTCATGTACTGTTTAAGTTTTGAAATTTCTGAAACTGGTACGATTGTTGTTCCAATAGTTGTTTTTTGGATTATTTCACTTTTGTGGAAGATTACTTGTCCATGATTTAATATCTTACTTTAAGAATTTTGATTCACATTTGGTGCTATAAATTTTAGACTATTATATTTGATTTCTAAAAACACATGTTATGAAGTGTTTCATGTTGTTAGAAACACACATTGTGACGTGTTTCATGTTTTTCGAAAAACATGTTGTGAAGTGTTTCATGTTGGTGGGCATTGTTGTTGATATATTATTTTCAAAGGGGATAAATCTTATTTAAATTACATGTGAAATTATGGAGAAATAAGTATAATTTAAAGTTTGTCTGCCTAAAGGGGATCGATTTTTATAATTATATGTAATTCTCCTTGTTGTTTAAATATTCATGTGATGGAAAATATTTGTATATTATATTCCCTGCCCAAAGGGGGGGTTTATGATATATAACTTATTTTGTTGTTGCCCAAATTTATTAGTCATGTAAATTTCTTTGTAAATTTGAAGAATGCTTTTGGTTATTTCATGCAATTTCCTGTCCAAAGGGGGTTGTTGTGTGTTTTAATTGAACCCTTGTCTATAATAAAGTTATTGGAGGTGTTATTGGAGGTGCATTGGTCTAGGTGATCTGTCTGTCCAAAGGGGATAGTTCTCTGAAACCAGTGTATGCTCATTGATTTATTTGTTTGAGGCTGTATCCTTAATTTAAACCTTGGTTTGTGCATTGTGTCCAAAGGGAATGTATTGTTTAAAGCTTTGCCAGGAAAGACTTATTGATAGCCTTTTTGTGTGTAAAACAAGAGTATTTTATATTCTTTTTATTCCTTAATTAGTGGGAGTTATAGAGGCTTGCTTTTGAATGTTTTAGATTCTTTCGATTCCCTTGATCAGTGGGAGTTATATTCAGTTTGCTTTTTGAGTCACTTTTGTATGCAAACTGATAATTATTTTGTGACTTTTGTTTGAATTTTATTGATGATCATAATTATTGTTTTTCTCTTGTCGATTGAGAAATATATGTATAAAATAATATCTTTAAGCATGTCGTGAGCTTAAAGATATTTGGATGTCACAAATTTTGAGATCTCATGTTGTATTGTGACATGTTCGGTTTATATAACCTAAGCAATTTCATGTCGTTTGGAAATTGAGTTAATTCAATTTCATGTTGTTAAGAAATTGGATTGAAAAGGCAATTTCATGTTGTTTAGGAATTGCGGTGATGTAATTTCATTTTGTTGAGAAATTGCATCAGAAAAAGTGTAATTTCATATTGTTTGAAAATTGTACTAATGTAATTTCATGTTGTTGAGAAATTACATTGAGGACCGATAAGAATTAGTGTGTTACATTGTTGATCATATTTTGACACTAATTCTTATTACACTATTAGGCCCTGATTCATGAAGATGTAATACTCATTGTATGTGAGTATGGAAGGTCATATGCTATGATATTTTCGGTATATTGATCGCCATGTTCCTATGATGGGGTTATGTTGAATTGAATCGTTTTGAGATGCTCTAATTGGAATATTGGTTTTCAAAATTGTGGCCACGTAAGATGAATTTTCAGTTATTAACCCGATAGAGTCGTTTTTGAAATAAAATGATTTTTAAAATAATATTAAATTAATTAATATAGCCCAAGTGGGAGAATGTTAGAAATTTTCCTTTATGTGGGCAATATTAATTAATAAGTTTTGTATTTTAAATTAATTGGGTTAATGGATATTCCAATTTTAATATTTTAACTGACTCATTGTGATCATGTTGAGTTGGGCTTATAGCATCTGTTGGTGTTGGGCCTAGTTGGGCAGCAGTGTAGGCATTAATGTTTGACTGCGCTTCTATGATGGGTGGACCCATCAGACACACTGTTGATTAGGTTTTTGCTAGGTCCCCTCTCTAGCCTATATATAGTAGGGTTAAGTCCCATGAGCCATAATGCTCCCATCGCTGAAGACTGCCAATATTTGAATAGGTAATAGAGAGGAAGACTTTGGCATCTTGTTCCCTCATTTTCTCAAGTTTTTCTTCGATTCAGTAATGACCCAACAAGGTACACATAATCACAACTCTAATTTATTGTTATTTGGTGTTTTATAATCATATGCATGATCCGTCATTTTAGATTTATCATTGAAGGCCCAAATAACAATATTAGTTTTACAAGTATCTTACCCATCGTAAGCCTTGTAAAGATAACTAATGGATTGTTAAACTATAAATGAGCAGTAGTTATTAGAATCTACTAATGCTATATCCGTTTGTTGTTATTCTTGTTTGTAATTAGTGTCTTTTTTTTCTCCTTGTTTTCAGAAAAATGTCTTCATTCAATCCTTTAGCTACTATCTTGAAAGATTAAAGTGTATAACTTAGTATCTAGAAGGAAATCACAATACTACATGATGGAAATTGGAAACCTAATTTAACCATCTCCTTGACCTTGACTGAGATGAGTTCCTTTGGTAGCCACATGAACATGTTGGGTATGGCACAACAGTTTTATTATTGAAAGATTAAAGTGTTACACAGCAAGTGGGAGTGTTACAAACAAGAAATTGTGAGTATGTGCATACCACTCTCCATGTCACTGCAACAAATAAGAGTGATGTTAAGGATATAATAAATTGTTGATAGTTACTTACAACTGCAAACTTTGTTGTAAAAAAAAAAAAAACTGTAAACTTGAATTGCTTTTAAATTTAAGCAGAGAATTAGTAACATGAGTCCTAGACTTGGTTACCAACAAAACCTACAACTAGTTGGTGATACTTTGTTGAATGAAGAGTATGTCAGTATGAGGTAGGTAGACAAAAGTTGTAGAATAGGGACAAACCCTCAAGACTACCGAGCAGGGCCTAAGTGGCATGCTGGGGCTGCCAGTAGAAGCCAACCAAAGGATTACTGCACAAACTTAAATCGCAAACAGTTTTACTGCATTGCAACCACTCAACTAGCTTCTCGACACAAGGAGATCTTCCTGAGGAGAGTTGGATACTATAGGAAGCAAAATGAAAATAGATAATCATATTGACAACTTTGAAAAAAAAACTACGTACCCAATTGTCAAGAGGCTCCATGCTATACGCAGGTAAGGGAGAGGAATATTGTACGTAGCCTTACCAAGTATATGCAAAGAAGTTGTTTCCAGATTCAAACTTGTCACGAATAAAAGATAAAACATATATTATCTTTTGCCCTATTAATTCAAATATTTAAATCTCCATCAAATATGTTATCAACGGCAAGGAAATAATCATCAGAAGATAGAAGATATAATTGATATCTTCCCGTTACCAATATCTCAAAATATCATGGAAGAAGATATTGGGCTTCAATCATCTGTTATCAAGAGTCCAAGTTAGAATCCTATAAATACAGCACATCCCATGGTGAAAGGTACACACACTTCTGACTCTCTCTTTCCATTCACACGGCACACACTGCACTCCAAATTGTGTTGCTGCTGCTGTGATCTTCTTCTTCCTTGAGTTGCTTCAGTTCTATAAGCTGTTTAAGAGAGAGAGCCTGATCCTATATAAATTCACCCAACACCACGTGTTGGACATTTTCTGTTCTCCTTGAGCAGAACAGTGGCACCGTCTGTGGGAACGATAAATTTCGAATCCCACCAACTCACAATGGCTAATACCAGAAGGCATCAGATGGCTAGACGAGAAGAACCACCAAGGAAACCGGAAAATGTGATAGTGGAGGATGCACTATCCCATACGGTCTCCTCCCCTGCAGGATCGGCAGCACATGTGCCCGGTAGCCCGACACGGGAAGGAGAGCCTGGAGATTCTCAACGTTTTATCCGAAGTGCTCTCCAATCCTTATTAGCCTGAATGGAGAATCTGGAAAAACGTTACGAACTCCAGCAACAGGAAGACATTCAGCGGTTGATCACTCAGTTAGAAGAATGCGATAACAAGCGAAGGGGGGAAGAACGTCGGCATTCCGTCAACCACGGAGAACATAATATGGAGAACGAGCAACCCCGTGCAGCACCCAGGAGGCAGAGACCAGAGACATCGGCCCGTGCTGACGAAACTGGCTACGGGGACTCCATCGACCATTCCGAGCAGGGGAGAGTCTCTCGTTCCCACCACGAGGCACTTCACCCCTCCCCGGCCATGACATCAGAAAGACCAATTGGAGAAATCACCCGTCACCCCACCCAGGGCGATGGTACATACCGAAGAAAATATCACCGTGGTCATCAAAACAACAGCCCGTTCACTGACCAAATAGTGGACGCTTAGTTTTTAGAAGACTTTGATGGCTCGTTATTGTCCAAATATGACGGGAGCCAGGACCCACAAGTGCATATCGACGAGTTTGATATGCAGATGTGCGTTCGAGGTATTGACGAACCCATCATATCGAGAATCTTCGCCACCACATTAACAGGGGCGGCCCAGACATGGTTTCACTCCTTGCCACCCCGATCCATCAAAAACTTCGAGGATTTTGGCCAGAAATTCCTGCTGAATTTTGCGACGAGCAAGAAGCAGCCAAAGTCAGAGTTCGCCTTGGGGAAAATACGACAACAGCCTGGGGAAACATTACAGAGTTATCTGGATCGGTTCAAGGAGGCCGTGTTACAAGTGCAAGGCCTGGAGGAGAGAGTACATGTCCATCTCATCTCTGCCGGACTCAATGGAACGTCCCGCCTTGCTAAATCGATATACAAGGACCCGGTGAAGTCTCTGAACGAGTTCAGAATGCGATCCAAAAAATATTTGGAGTTGGAGCAAATGGAGATCACTAACTCGGCGCACAGGGAAAACAAAAAATCATCCTCTCCAAGGAACCGACGATAGGAGAATATGGGGCAAACTGGTCGGCAACTAACAAACGCGCTTGCTGGCCGATCACCACGAGGTGGGCCCGACCCCCTCTTTAGACCTGGGAGGTATGAGCCAAAGTATGACAAGTATACTCCTTTGGCCGCCCCACGTGGTCAGATATGGAAGGAGGTCGCCTTCACCGACATGAGGAAGGTCGATTGACCTCCCCCTATACCACGAAGAGAAGGGTTGGATTACTCCCGGTATTGTGACTTCCACAATGGACCGGGCCACACAACCGACCAATGCTGGGAACTCTGAGAAGCTATAGAAAAGTTTGTACGAGAGGGTAAACTACGATAGTATATCATTTGGACTCAGGGGAACCACGGCAAAAGAAAGGCCCCACGGGAGAATAAGCAGCGAGACGATAAGAAGAACAAGAAAGACGAAGAATTTCATGAGCCCGAGTTCGAGTGCAACGTTATCTCGGGTGGAATGGGATGAGGAGGCGATACAGCCAATCAGCAGAAGAAATACCTCAAAGAAGTCATGTCGATACGGGACCGACCTAGGTTCAAAGAAAGTGTCAGCGGAAATAGCAAAAAAGTCGAGCCACCGCTAATTTATTTTACCGACGAGGACCTGAAGGGAGTAGTACCCGGCCATGAAGATGGCCTCGTCATAACCGGAACCGTAGCTAATTTTCGGGTAAAAAGAATATTCGTCGACAACGGCAGTTCGGCGGATATCATCAACTTAAGTGCGTTCAAGAAGATGAATTTAAGAATGGAATATTTGAGGCCGTGTCAAACCATGCTATACGGCTTCAACGGCGAGGGCACCAGCTTGAAGGGTGTCATTGACCTTCAACTTACGCTGGGAACGAGGGAAGGATTCAAGTCAGAAAGGGTCACGTTCACTGTTGCCGACTTCCCCTCGCAGTACAATATCATACTGGGCAGGCCAACACTCCATAAGTGGAATATTTTCATGTCCACCAAACATAAAAAAAATGAAGATGATCGGACACCTCGGCAAAGTCGTCACGATTTGCGGGGATCAGAAGGAGTCGAGGCAATGTTATTATAATACTATCAGAGAGACTAAGGACAGACCATCCTCCCCACCTCGGATCCGACGAGGAGATCCGGCAGGATCTCCGACCAATGCATGCCCAAGGAAACCAGTCAATTTAGTAGAGCTGGACTTGTGAGACGTGGAGGAATGGAGACCGGAGCTGGCAAACGAACTTGAAGACGTTCAGATCAGACCTTCCCCCGAGCAGATCACGAAGGTAGGGAAACAAGCCGACATGGGAACTAAGGAGAAATTAATCCGATGCCTGAAGGAAAACCAAGACTTCTTTGCATGGAAGGCGTCCCAAATACCTGGAATCAAACCCATCTTCTGCTGCCACAAGCTGGCGGTATACCCCAGGTCCAAGCTGGTAGAGCAGAAAAATAGGAAGCTCGGCCCGGACAGAAGAGAAGCCTTGACAAAGCATATCGACGAATTAATAGAGGCCGGCTTCATAAAGGAAATACAGTATACGACTTGGCTCTCTAATGTTGTGATGGTGAAAAAATCAACTGAAAATGGAGAGTCTGCGTCGACTATACCGATCTGAATAAAGTCTGTCCCAAAGACTCATATCCTATGCCGAATATCAATCAACTGGTAGATAATTCGGCTGGATATCAATGGTTATCATTTATGGATGCTTATTCCGGGTACAACCAGATACCCATGCATCCAGATGATCGAGAGAAGACAGCATTCCGGGGTAGTGAAGCAAATTACTGCTACGATGTCATGCCTTTCGGTTTAAAGAACGCCGGGGCAACCTACCAACGGATGATGAACAAGGTTTTCTCAGATCAGATCGGGCGTAATATCGAAGTCTACATCGACGACATGATTACGAAGACGTCGGCAACCGGGGATCATATCCAAGATTTGGAGGAAACGTTCCAGAAGTTGAGGCAGTACGACATACGCCTCAATCAATTGAAATGTGCATTCGGGGTAAAAGCCGGGAAGTTCTTAGGCTTCATGTTAACCCACAGGGGGATAGAGGCAAACCCGGACAAATGCAAAGCCGTCCTGGATATGAAATTTCCGTCCAATAAAAAGGAGGTCCAGCAGCTGACAGGGAGGATGGCGGCCTTAACCCGGTTTCTTCCGAAGTCCGTGGAAAAAGCCCTTCCTTTCTTCAAGTTATTAAAGAAAGAGGCCAGTATAGAATGGAACTCGGCATGTGAAGAAGCTTTCCAGAAGATCAAGGCATGTCTAGCCTCACCCCCGGTATTGTCAAAACCCGAGCCGGGCGAGGTACTAGTTCGATACTTGTCGGTTGGAGAGGAAGCCATCAACGCAGCCCTAGTCAGGGAAGAAGGCAAGTCCCAATTGCCGGTGTATTTCGTAAGCTGAGCTCTCAAGAACTCGGAGCTACGATATCAAAAACTCGAAAAAGTGGCCTTTGCTTTGCTCACTATAGCAAAGAGACTCCGTCCGTATTTCTGGAGTCATACCATTGTAGTCTGAACAAATCAACCCATTCGACAAGTGCTGCACAAGCCGGACTTGGCTGGGAGGATGATGAACTGGGCTATTCAATTATCCGAGTTCGACATTCAATACAAGACCCGTCATGCTATCAAATCTCAAGCCCTGGCTGACTTCGTGGCCGAACTAACCCCAACGTCAACCACTCAAAATGGAGATGGGGTGTGGAGAGTATACGTAGATGGATCGTCTAACGCTAAGGGAAGTGGAGCCGGGATCATCGTCGAGAACCCCGAAGGTGTGTCCATCGAACAGTCGTTGCAGCTTAACTTCCCGACCTCCAATAATCAAGCAGAATATGAAGTGTTGATCGCTGGACTGAAGCAAGTGAAGGAGCAGGGAGCATCAAAAGTCAACATCTTCACCGACTCGCAGCTCGTCTCGGCTCAAATCGAGGGAAGGTATCAAACCAAGGGACCTTTACTGGCCAAATACCTGGCTAAAGTAAAAGAAATGATGACGGAGTTCGACGAAGTAGTGGTCACCCACATCCCAAGAGAAGAAAATACCCGAGCCGACATACTATCAAAACTGGCTAGCACCAAAGCAACGACCAATCGTAGGTCGGTCATTCAACAGGAAGTTGCCCAGCCCGCGTGCGTCATGATCATTCTAACCGACGAGGATTGGAGGAGGCCCATCATCAATTACTTAGAACAAGGAACGGTTCCGGACGACGAATTGGAAACCAAGAAGCTAATCAGAGACGCGGCGATATATGTGATCGTCGACGACGAGTTATACCGACTGGGACTCCATAACCCATTATTATTGTGTCTGGGCTCGGACCAGGCCGAGTACGTACTAACCGAGATACATGAAGGGATCAACGGCCAACACATGAGAGCGAGAGCTTTGGCATTAAAAGTTCTGCGCGCGGGATACTTCTGGCCGACCATGAAGGCGGATGCAGTGGAACACGTCAAGAGATGTGACAGCTGTCAAAAGCATGCAAAGATATTATGGGCTCCCCCATCCGAGCTCAGCTCGATCATAGCTCCATGGCCATTCTATAAATGGGGGATGGACCTCTTAAGGCCATTTAAAGCTACCGAAGGACAGATGAGGTGATTAATAGTGGTCGTCGACTATTTTACCAAATGGATTGAGGCCGAGCCCCTCTCCTCTATCACCTCGGCTCGTGTGCAGAGATTCTTATAACGAACCATAATAGCAAGGTTCAGAATCCCAGCGGAAATTGTTACCGACAATGGAACACAATTTACCGATGGCAAATTCAAGGCAATGATGACCGGCTTCCAGATCAAACATCACTTCGCTTCCGTTGAGCACCCGCAGTCTAATAGTCAGGCCAAAGCGGCAAACAAAGTCATTCTCGACAGATTGAAGAAACGAATGCATGAAGCCGGCTCAAACTAGGTCGAACAACTGTATTATGTGCTGTGGGCATACAGAACTACGGTCCAGACATCTATAGGAGAAACCCCGTTCAGAATTACGTATGGTTGCGAAGCCATGATACCAGTGGAGATCGGCCAGTCATCTTGGAGGAGGCAGCGTATGATTCAAACAGAAGATAACGATAAGGCATTTGCAGCCGACTTAGATTTAATAGAAGAAGTTCGTAACGCCGCACATCGCCGAAATCTACGTGGCAAAAATAAGCTAGCCCAGAGGTTCCATAAAAAGGTGAAAATACGGTCTTTCAAAGAAGGCGACCTCGTACTTCGTCGAGCGGATATCGGAAACAAGAACGCCCGAGAAGGGAAGTTAGCCGCAAACTGGGAAGGACCGTATCGAGTTATCCAAGACATCAGGCAAGGAGCATATTCGTTGGAAACGTTGGAAGAAAAACAAGTTAAGCGGACGTGGAATGCAGACAAGCTGAAGAAATATTACAGCTGACACCAAATGGTCAGAAGAGTCCATGTGTTTTCCTTTAGTTTGCCCTTGGCCCGTCATCGGAATCATGGACACCATGTGTTTCCTTTTAATTGGCCGATGAGCCCGTCATAAGGATCATGGACTATTACCTCACCGTGTGTTCCCCCTTAGTTGGCTATCCAGCCCGTCATTGGGGTCGCGGAAAAAACACTAATAGATGTATCATGTGTTTCTCATTAATTGATTCGGGGATGTACAACCCGTATAAATCAGTCATTGAGATCGTGAAAATCTATAATCTTCGAAGAATATCAATAAAATCCTTATTTCAAGGAACTTTTTTACTGTGCACAAGATTTTTTATGCTTAGTCGTTGTTTTGTATTACGGTCTTGATCAAACCGACGTAACCATTTAAATCAGATGAATCATCGGCTCGGCCGAAAGAATTACATCTGTATTAGTTACAAATGCAAACATTTGCTAAGTTGGGAACATGATCCCAGAACGCCCGACCAATGGTCTCGACTAAAATAAACGATTAGCCATTGGAGATAAAATATAGAAGAAAACGCCCAACCAATGGTCTCGGCTTAAATAAACGGATAAGTTGGGAAAACCCCAAAACCACGTCTAGAGACCAATTAACGATCTCGGCCAAATAGACGTTTGGCCGTTGGAGCCAAAATTAAATTATCTAAAAACCGACTAATGGTCCCGGCCAAAGGTAGATAATCAGCTATTGAAGCCAAAAATATGGAAGATAAAGCAGAACACGAATAACGATTGAAATTAAAAATATTGTCAAGGTTAAAGATAACTGTGCGACATCAAAGAAAAGCAAGAAGAATAGAAATTGTTCAATAATTACAAGAAAAACCGGCATCATGGCCCTTCAATCCCATTCAATCTTCCCTATCGGCCGGGGGTACAATGTTCTCCAGCGTGTTGTCCGAACTTTCTTCTTCCTCCTCTTCACTCTCGGAAACTGCAAGCAGCTGGCCGTCCCTGACATAAGATCTGAAATGCATGCCCTCGGTGTTCAAGTTAACATCAGGGTTCAAGAAACGGAGCTGGCTCACAGCATTATCGAATGAGGTGGCAATGGACTTCTTCATTTGAGTACGAACAAAAACGAGCTCGCTCAGAAGCTCCTTCTCCTCCTTGTTCTTTTTGTCATTAAGTGCGATGAGTTCGTCGCAATGCTTACGACATTTGACTGACCTATCACGAGCTACGGCCAGGCTCTTCTCCAGTTTAGCAATGGTGGGGCGGGAGGACTCGGCCTCTACTCGGAAAGCCCTTAGTTGAGTCCGGGTAGCATCAAGTTCGGCAACCAACCTGGCCTCCGATTCTCGAGAGGCATCGAGCTCGGTAGCCAATTTAGCCGCTGATTCCTGGGAAGCCTCGAGCTCGGTGACCAGTTTGGCCGCCGACTCCTGTGCCTCCTTAGCATCGGCTTTGGAAGCCTCCAACTCCCCCACCGAGATTGCCACGCTAGCTTGAGCCAAATCTAACTCGTGTCGAAGCCGCTGAGTCTCGGCTTCGGAGGCCTTGAGCTTGGCGGCCACCTTGCAAGCTTTCTGGTTTAATGAAGGCAGACTCCCCCAAGCAAGGTGGCACTCTTCAAGCAGGCAAATTGCATTGAATCCAGTTCCCCCAATTTGGAGTCCGAAAAGGGGATGACCTCTGAATACCTCTTGGACGCCCTAACAACTTCAAAAAATTCCTGAGTTATCCCCTCACTCAAGAGAGACCGGCGAGGCAGTTGGATGCAGTCTTCCGTAGACTCGACCGCTGGATCAAGCTGGATGTGAGCATCCTCGTCAATAGGTTCGACCGCCGGGGGTGAATGGACACGCTCTTCCTCGACCGGCTCAGCCTCCAAAATAGGAATGTCGGCAGAGGCGGCGACAGTCTCAAAAACAGCTTCCTCCACCGGGTCGTCAATAACCACGATAGTGGCCGCGGTCACGGGAGAGGAAGGCAGTGGAGAAGTGGAAGTGGCAACCGGAGCCGTCGGAGTCGTAGAAATCGGGGTTTGACTAGACTCACTGGCAGAAGCTTTACCCTTCCCATCGGCAAGTTGGCGCCTTTTTCGGGACTTCAGGATGGCAAGATGGTTGGGGATACATGTGGAGTCCATTTCGATAGCTGCATAACAAGAGCAGAATAAGCATTAGAAAAAGGAGAAAAATAAGCAAAGCTGGCCAAAAGAAATCCGAACTGACCACATTGAACATAATAGGCTATTGGTGCCAAGTCCCCAGAATTTTTGCATGTTAATATCCGAGCTGCGGAAGTGGCCTCGGAATCCGACAACCGAGTCTTGTCGGTTCGGTAGGAAGCAGGAGGGAAATCATAATGGCGAGAGGACCAATATAAAGGAAATCTCCAAGAATCCGGAGAAGAATCAGAAGAGTTCGAGAAAAAAGGACGTTGGCCGGGAATGGCAATGACTCTAAAAAACTTGTCTTTGAAACTTTTAAAAGAATAAGCAAATAAAGAAAAAAGCCGACGATCAGAACCGCGGTCATTCCGACCACGAAAAGAGATCCATCCCTTTCGATCAGCAGGCTCTTTGCCTGATCGGCTAGCCTGAACAGAGAAAAAATAAAAGAACAAGGGGCAGGTGCAGGAAACTTCGAGTTTCTGGCAAAGAACCTCGAAAGCAAGCATAAAGGCCCAACCGTTGGGATGAATTTGGGTAGGGGCAACATGCAAATGATCTAACACCCGCATTTGGAAGTCGGTAAAGGGAAGTCGGATCCCTACCCTAGTAATTACCTCGCTATAAAACAAAAAGAAATCAGGGTCATTACCCTCCCGGGCGGAACAAATAGGTTCGCCCGAGCGAGGTAGGGAAACATGAAAATTCTTGGCGGTATCGAAGGACAGTTGGGTAAGGTCTTCAGAGTTTAACACCGAGGTATATTGTAACACCTCGTGGGTGATCCAAGGAAACCTATTCAATAGAGCAGGAGAAACAGTTGCAGGACGAGACCCGGTTGAAGAATCCCTAACACTTCCGACACGAGAGTCCATAATTACCTATGACAATAAAAGAAACAGTAAATTAGTAAGAGCACCTGGAGGGCGAACCGGAAAAGGATTAAGAGTTGACAAAGTCCGAATTGGCACGGACACTGGCACGTTAACATCTAAGATTGATGGCGGCACATCGATAGGTTTGGGGACCCTAACGGGATTGTGTCGGCACCTATCCAATAAGTCATCGGCTTGTCTATTCAAATCTATGCTGGCTAAGTACATGAACTCTTCCACACACTTCGAACAAGGCTCATACCGGGTCTCAAATTGTAATTGACCCTCAGAGACAGGGTTGGAAGGAGCAGAAGCTTCAGGAGGTACACTAGACTCTAAAGAAAGCAAAGCATACCTTTGACGCGAGGATGACCCTATCCTAAGAGCCCCCAATCGAGAGGGGTTTGGAAACTGAGAAGATGGGGGTTTTGAACTACTAGGGGCAGAAGGAACTCTAAGTAAAGATTTTTTCTTTTCTTCATCAGATAAAGGAAGCCCAAAGAACCAGAATGCAGAATGAGGGGGAACCGTTCTGCGGATCCTTTCTTCTTCTTCTTCAGGGGTATAAGACATGATAAAGACCTTAAAACGTAGAAAAATTGAAAACCACAAAGAACAAACGGATTTGACAGGAGGTTCTCAAGGAATTATGGTTGCAGAAGGTTACTCGAGATAATACAGAACAAGACGAAGAATAAGAGATAACAATGAATAAAAAGGAACAGTTTGAGAAGAAGTACCTGGAATGAAGAAAGATTGATGGAAGGGGAGTCGATAATGGAGAGCACAAGTAATTCAGATGCTATGGGAGGTGAGAACGCAGAAGCTGTAGGGGCAAAATGCAGAGTGAAGCATAAAGGGAAAAATAAAACGCTACAGACCCATTAAATGAAAAAGTAACCGTTGAAATTCAAAAAGAGAACGTGCGGGTAATAACTGACAGGCATTGAAAGACGTGGAAATGGCGGTTACGTCATTACTGCAGAAAGAAAATGATTAAAGCGTGAACGACGTAGACACGTGGCATGCTAGGAGGAAAGGTCGCTTCGCTTCTCCATAGTCAGAATCAACTCAGTCTACTTGAAAAGACAAGACACGGTCCGACACTGGGGGTAGTCGGCAATAACACGATAACTTAAGAAGAGTAGAATATTTCGGCTCGAATTTCTACACATGGTCGGTCCATACGAAGCCGGTCCTATATGTGGTCGGCCCCATATGAGGTCGGATCGCTTACATAAGGTCTGCCCAAGACTCATTTCATCAGATCGGCCTAAGGATCTTACTCTTGGAAGGTCGGCTAAAAGACTGGTCAGACCCTTATACATCCCGGCCACCAAGAATACTAGATGGCCGAGCTGAGGGGCATCTGTTACGGATAAAAGATAAAACATATATTATCTTTTGCCCTATTAATTCAAATATTTAAATCTCCATCAAATCTGTTATCAACGGCAAGGAAATAATCATCAGAAGATAGAAGATATAATTGATATCTTCCTGTTATCAATATCTCCAAATATCATGGAAGAAGATATTGGGCTTCAATCATCTGTTATCAAGAGTCCAGGTTAGAATCCTATAAATACAGCACATCCCATGGTGAAAGGTACACACACTTCTGACTCTCTCTTTCCATTCACACGGCACACACCGCACTCCAAATTGTGTTGCTGCTGCTGTGATCTTCTTCTTCCTTGAGTTGCTTCAGTTCTATAAGCTGCTTAAGAGAGAAAGAGCCTCATCCTATATAAATTCACCCAACACCACGTGTTGGACATTTTCTATTCTCCTTGAGCAGAACAAAACTCATGACCAACAAGTCACCAAGACATAACTTTATCGTTGTATGACATTTAAAGTCCTATAACTTACTCAGTACTTAGGTCACTCTCTTTTTGTCTGGAGTAATGAATCTAATAGGTCTCACAAATCAAATCTTAGTTGGCCCACAAGTATAACCTGGTCCTGGTGCTTTCAAGGTGAAGTTTTTTGGGAGTTTGATAGTACTTGTCTGTGTTTTCAACATTAGCAACACTAACTTGAAATGATGAAACTGCATTGGTTGGATCTGGAACCCTTGAAGTGAGCACCCCACCTTTGCAGCAATTTTCAACGTGTTGATAGTAAGGTGTTCCAGGAAGCAAATATACAATTGTCGAATTTTTCTTACAGGAATGTGGAATATTTCCCTTAAATTTTGAACAATCCCCTTGTTCGGTGGCCTACCCTCCTATCAAGTTCCATATTACCTCCATTTTGGCCCATGTCCATTCTAGTGACCAGTCGGGTGAAGGGATGTGACGAAATGTTTGGAAGGTGTTCATTGTAACAACAACCTATACCATTCAATTGTTTCTTAGATATCTAAATACTAATGGGACAACATTAAACTAAAGTCACTCTAAAGGGTTATATACACTAATTTAAATAAATTCATTTCTATACTTGAGTTTGTCAACCTTACTCAGTAATAAAAATTTAATATATGTTGTGCATCTGAGGAGGATTTGGGTTAAAGTGTGATGTGAAGTTCACTCGTGTGATTTGTTCTAGACCTTTTGGTAAGTATCTCTTAGGTGTTTCATTCCCTCAATTTTACAACAATATATATGAGCAACTGTAAGACCTTGAATTTTAAGCCCTGTGATTAAGGTATATAATCATGCATTAGTTTGCCTAAAAAGGAGCTTTTAGCAGAAAACCCTGTAAGGGTTGCGGCGCTGATGGCGCCAGAGCACTGGAACGTGGCGCCCGGGGCGCCAGGTCCACGCTGGGGGTGCCATGGTCTCTGAAAAGTGGCGCCTGGAGCGCCAGGTTCGCACTGGGAGCGCGGGAGTCTCTGGAGGTTCACGCTTGGGGCGCCAGATGTGGCGCCAGGGGCGCCAAGTTTTCCAGCTAGCGCGGATGGCGCCAGATGCAGCACTGGGGGCGCCAGAGGTTCTGGAATGTGGCGCCAGGGGCGCCAAGTTTTCCAGCTGGCGCGGATGGCGCCAGATGCGGCGCTGGGGGCGCCAGAGGTTCTGGAATGTGGCGCTAGGGGCGCTAGGCTGGCGCTGAGAGCGCCACAGGTCGGGCAGGGCCACTATTTAAAGCCCAAAACGCAAAAAACTGAGGAGAAAAGGCTTTTTCTTCCTCCTTCTGCCCTAGACCTCCATTGTTGACATCCCCAAGCTTCCTAAAGCCATATATCTTGACCAAAACACCTTCTTATGGCCTATTCTTGTGAGAGAAACATTTGGGAAGCTTGAATCATTCATCCTTTCTCTTGAGAAACCCCTTTTGAGTGAGTTTTGGAATCTCCAAAGAAAAGCTTAGAGAACTTGAGAGTGGCTGAGACCCATTGCGTGGAAAGGACACCAGAGCTCGAGGAGGTTGTCCTTGGGTCTTATTTGTCGCCATTGAGGTAAGAAACTCAAGTTTCTCCGTTTGATTTTGATTTTGGGGGTTCTCATGAATAGTGACCCATATGAGCTGGAGCTAGAATTAGCCCAGGGTCCTGTAGAGTATTGTGTTCAGGGGGTTGTTTTGATGAAGTTAGAGCCTTCAGAAATCATTATTGATGAAGTTTGATTTTGGCTCTGAATTATACATGCATAGAGAAAAGGGCTGAAGGTATGGCTATTGTGAACCTTAGAGTAGATGATAAAGTTGCTCTTGGGATAGTATAGATATTGTTTATGAGCTTGGATTGATAAGACTAAAGTAAGGACATGTTTGTATTACCTTGAGCAGAGTCTTAGAAGAGGCTCTGGAGCCTTGGTTAGGCTGAGAGGGATCCCGTTGAGGGTCTGAGAATCACTTGTGAAGTGATTAGTTATGTGTCCTGTGGAAAGGATTATAGTTCCTTTCGTTCTAACGGCTTAGGACCGTTATTGATACGCTATGTGTTTGCTTAT
>PYAF01005721.1:1444803-1471697 GCA_007407185.1 Glycine tomentella
CATAATATAAAAGATAAAATAAACTAGAATAAATCTATGACCTATTATTTTATATTAAGTAACAATAAACCTAATTTATTGAAAAGGATAACCAAAAAATTTGATAAATACATTAAAAAAAAAAGAAAAAAAATATAAAAAAGTTAGAAGCTAACATTTAAAAAATGATAAAGATTACTAAAATAATTAATTTATCGAACAACCAAATGAATTTTTTAGTTAATAAAAAAGTTAAAATTTAACTAAAATATAAAATTTAACTAAAATATAACATACGTCACATATTAATAAATAATGAATATTCATTGGATATTGGTGTAACAAATAAATAAATTAAATTTATAAAAATAATATAGAAGTTAGTTAGTATAGTACTACTATTTTTTATTAATTACGTAATAAATGAAATTAATAGGGATATGGAGAGAGTAATGGGAGTTGTGAACATAAAAATTATTGGTTTTACCAACTTGAACTGCTTAATGCATTAATTCAAGATTAAATATATAATAAATTATACCATAAGTAGTTATTTTGGTCTTTGAATATATAGAATATTGACAAATTTGTCTTTGCAAGATGAAAATTCAAATTTTAGTTTATAAAAGTGTAAAAAATGTGACAAATCTATCTTTCCGTTAATTTTCGTATGTATATTTGTTACATTTAATGAAAGAGTTTACGTGACACATAGGGACGAAAGTGTCATAAAAATAATTGTCAACGTGGTTGTTAAATAGACTTTGGACGAAAATATCAATAAGTTATAATTGGATAAAAATATCAGTAATTTTCTACTGGACCAAAATGTCATTAAGTTACCATTGGACCAAAATGTCAGTAAATGTTAGTAATTTTTTTTACCAAAGCATTTGACCGAAATGTTAGTAGTTTTCAATTGGATCAAAATGTCACTAATTTTTTCTTTGACCAAAATGTCAGTACGTTTCTATTGGACTAATTTGTCATATTCCAAATTTTGTTTAATTTAAGAGTAAAATATAATTTAAAGGTAAATCTTCCCTTTTTTTTTGTCATTGCAAAAATAATAATAATAATAATAATAATAATAATACAATAATCACTTAAAAAATAAGAAAAAGTTAAAAGAAACATAATAATAACCATAATATTGATTAATAATCATAATAATATGTCGCAATGATGTATGAATATTTATTTTGGATATTTTCTATTGTGACTGACAAATTATAGTTATTAATCAATATTATGGTTATTATTATATTTCTTTTAACTTATGTTTGTTTCCCTATTATTTTAAGTGATTATTGTAATGTTATTATTATGCTTGCAACGATAAAAAAAGAAAGATTTACCCTTAAATTATATTTTATCTCTAAATGAAACAAATTTGGGATATAATAAATTGGTCCAATAGAAACGTATTAACATTTTGGTCCAACAAAAAATTACTAACATTTGATCCAATAAAAAACTACTGACATTTTGGTCAAATGGTTACATAATTACATTTTAGTATAATGAGAATGTACTAATATTTTGGTCCAATAAAAAATTACTAACATTTTGGTCTAAAGGTAACTTATTAACATTTTGTCCAATAGAAAATTAATAACATTTTGGTTCAATAGTAACTTATTGACATTTTCGACTAATAGCAACTTCATGATATTTTCATCCAAAATCTATGCAACAATCATATTGACAATCTTTTTGTAATATTTTGGTTCCTTCTTGTCATCATGTAGGTTCTTTCATTAATACTAACAAACAGAATTTAAAGAAATAATGAATTTGTTACACTTTTTATACTTTAAATTACAATTTAAATTTTTATCTTTTAAAAATAAATTTATCTATAATATACACATTCAAACATAAAAATATCTATTTACTCATAACAAATGCATGTTTTGTATGTATTCAGTCTCCCCCAAAGATATTAGTGAAGACTTCCTGTTAGTATTCTTATAAATAATGTTCAGAAAAGAAAATTATTGGGTTTGGGTTAGTCGACGGAGAAAAGAAGAGAATAGAGAATGGTCAAAGTAAAAATAAAATGAAGGAACTGAAAATGGAAGGCGTGCTTCTCCCTCAACTCCGCGTACGCGCAGCCTTTTCACCAAATTGTCAACCAACCATTTTCGTTATTTGCAAATTTCGTTTCCTTTGAATTACAATTTACAAGACAAGGAAGGCAGCCTCGGATGTTGTTGTTGTCGTCGTCGTGTTCTTAGGTTTTGTTCTGAGACACAGTTTTTCATTCTTCCAATGGCCCAGTCCTTCGGTCAGACCGAGATCAACTGGGACAAGTATTCTTCTTCTTTTCCTTTTTTTATTTTCTGAACGCTGCTGTTGATTTATCATTTTGTTCTTGTTTGGTGTATTTCGACATACCCGTCATTCAAAAATCATAAATTGGTATACCATGGCCTCTAAAGTTTTGTTTTGTTTTTGAATAATTTTATTGGGGGTGGGGGAGTTATAGCTTCTGGTTTGTTTTTATTTTTTGAATCGAAAAAGGCTAAGCTAATTTTCTTCAAAAGAAAAAGGGAAAAAAAGAAGCTTGTGAAGTTCCCGATTTGATGGGAACTACTAAACAGTGAAAGATTATTTGTTAATAACTGCATATGGGGAATCATTGTGTTGCATTCTTTACTTCACTGCAACCGGTTATCTTCGTATACATATAGTGATTTACTCGATAAGACGACAATGTTGAGTTCATATATAAAAGAATCAAGATAATTGCATTATACTGCTTGAATTAATGAATTGATTCCATTTTCCTATTAGGAAAGTTCAGTATGATTCTAGTTATGCCCTTTGTAGATTTGTGGGCTCTATCTGTGGATGCTAGTTCTTCATGAAGATTGTGGCCTTCTGCCATGTTGTCCTTGCTTTGGTTTATTAATAGCGTATCTTACAGATATTGTGACCTTTGTGAGCTCATGGTATTATAATGAACTTTCCATCTACAAGCTTTTATCCTGATGAAATTCACCCAATTCTGCAGGCTAGATAAAACTAGATTCTATGTCGTAGGAGCTGGACTCTTTACAGGTGTTTCGGTGGCACTTTATCCCGTTTCTGTTGTGAAAACTAGGCTGCAGGTTGCCACAAAGGATGCTGTAGAGAGAAATGTGTTTTCTGTTGCAAAAGGACTACTTAAAACAGACGGCATCCCTGGTTTGTATAGAGGGTTTGGCACGGTTATCACTGGTGCAATTCCTGCCAGAATCATATTCCTCTCCACTCTAGAGACCACAAAGGTGGCTGCTTTCAAAATGCTTGAGCCATTTAGACTATCTGAAACTTCTCAGGCTGCCATTGCAAATGGAGTTGCAGGCATGACATCATCGCTTTTTGCTCAATCTGTGTTTGTACCAATTGATGTGGTATGCTAATCTAATTAATGTAACCTTGTGAACGACAGCATGTCTTTTTATCCTTGAACTTCAATATACATCATTTTGGACTGACAGCCATACTAATATACTATATACATATGGATATGAATAATATGATGATACATTCAAATGCATTTTCTCTGCTGTTAAAACATGTTCTTTAGGCAGATCAACTATCTATTTCTCATTTTTGCAAGTTTGGAACATGGGAGTTTGTTTACTGATTTTCTATTCATATCTGATACAATTCAAAACAAGTTTTTATTGTTCTCATTTTTTTTATGATTTTAAAAGTAATATTAAGTGTTTATTTTTAAATGCTTCCTATTGTTTTTTAATCAAATTATCAATCGGGAGCTAATACTTCTAAATTTTAGATAGGGCTTACACTGTGGGACACAAAATGCAATAGTTGGTTTTTTAAAGCTCAGAAAATTTGTTTAAATGAAGGATAGAAAGCGAGGTTTTGCAGTGGTGTGTTTAGTCTTCATACCAATGGTGTATTATGTTGGGTCATGATCCAAGATCATGAAATAGCAAATTTTTTAGTTTATTTGTGCTATAAATCTTTTGTCTCTGTCAAGGGTTTTACTGATGTTTCTTTTAAAGCATTCTAATGAGATGCTCAGATAATTATGAAAAAAGTTATTTTTTATTTTTGTTGTGCCTTTTTTTTGTTGCGGAAAGGAAATTCCTTATCCTGTTAATTGGTGGTCTCATTTCTTTTCTTGATATATATTTTTTTCTTTTACCTCAATATGGATAATTCTAATATCTATTTCACATTGAATGATATTCAGGTCAGCCAAAAGTTGATGGTGCAAGGATATTCGGGCCATGCCCAATATAGTGGGGGTCTAGATGTTGTTCGCAAGGTTTTAAGGACTGACGGCATCCGGGGATTGTATCGAGGGTTTGGTCTGTCTGTTATTACTTATGCACCTGCCAGTGCAGTATGGTGGGCAAGTTATGGTTCAAGCCAACGCTTCATTTGGAGGTAAGATATGGTAATACTTGTATTTTATGTCTTAATATTGATCATTGTTGCATTACCTTTAAGTTATTTTTATATTATATCAATTGTCTCGGATTAGTATAAGTGTGTTGATATTAAATCTTAATCATTAATCAGGTTAGTCTTTATTAGAATGCATGGTATCTTCTATACAAATGTTAATTATTATGATGTATACATGAGTTCCAAAATAGATTATGGGTATGTGTTCCATCTAAGCTAGAGATTATGGATGCCTGTTGTGTTCCAAGGACATGGAAAAACTGCAAAAAAGCACTCACAGTGCATTGCTTAAATCTGATATTTTTTTTTTTAAGTTTAATGTTTTCTTGAACAGATTAATATAACAAATTTGATCTCTAAGCATGAAATGATGTATGATGCTGTAACTGCATCTGGATGCTGGCAGTGGATTATATTAAGTTGCGAAAGCTATAATTTCTTCTTGGCTGAGAAACCCTGCCGAAAGAATAAACTGAATTTGCAGTGAACTAGTTATTTCAATTTTTTTATGGTGGTGAATTTTGTAATAATAGGATAATTCACTTTTTTTTTTTTTTTTTTTTGCTCAGCAGGATAATTCACTTTTAGTACATGTGCTTGCTGTTATTTTTATTTCTGTTATCATGCAAACCTAATATTAAAAACAATTAGCACCTGGTTGCATGAACAGATTCCTGAACCATGGTGCCAAATATGATGAAGTCGCACCTAGTCTGCAGAAAATTATGTTAGTTCAGGCTACTGGAGGGATTATTGCTGGTGCAACTTCATCCTGCATTACAACCCCATTGGATACTATCAAGACACGATTGCAGGTTTGCATAATCTCATTGATCAGGTTTATTTCTTTTGTTTAGTTTATTGTTCTGTGACCACTACAACTGCAGAGTGAGGTTTTTTCTCCTCGTATAGTTCTGTTCATGAATCTTGTCTCAACTCTTATCATCTTGTTCTCTTTTTGTGCATTTTCTTGCTATAATATAAACCGATGGTCTTAGAATGTAAAGATGAAGAGATAAAATAATGTATACTTGTTGCTGGAGTATATATACAAAATTACTTCAATGAACTATTATGGTGATGGTAGATTGCTCCCTCATTCTCCAAAAGAAGACTAAAAGGAGAAAAGAATAAAAATAACATTTATTGAGCATAGTGAATTTTCATTTTACCTGCTTAATTTTTAATATTCATTATTCTGATTACTACCTATTGAAGTTTTTCTGACTGGCTAGTTCTACACTCCAGGTAATGGGACATGAAAATAGAAGCTCTATAAAACAAGTTGCCAAAGATTTAATCAATGAAGATGGTTGGAGAGGCTTTTATAGAGGGTTTGGTCCAAGATTTTTTAGCATGTCAGCATGGGGCACTTCAATGATATTGACTTATGAGTATCTGAGTAAGAACTCTTCCTCTCTAATTACATTTTCTTTATGTATGTGCACTTGTTTTTATATTCCTTATGATCCTCATTTTCCAGTAGAGCCTTGCTTGGTCTTCCTTTTATGTGGCCAAAGGTTTGGTGATCACATTTCTTACTAGATATGCCAATTAATAACAACTTTGGCTTTTATTAGTTATCTTATTTGTGTATGTGTTCTTGACAAGAAGCTATCTGTAATAAATTTCTCTAACAAAGGGGAATGATACTTTACATAGTTCTATTTGTTGGAATATTCTTTTAAGTTCATTGCACAAGCTCATCGACATGTCATCCCTGTTGGTCTTGTATAAAATAGTCCACAAATTGCTTAGTAGTGTGACACAATCTATGTCCACAAACTATTTTGGGCGTGGGTGTCTGATTGCATGCATTTTTTTTCTTTTGATTACCTTTTTCAAGTTTATTTTATTTGCATATTTATTTAATAACATTTCTGCTGGTGCTTCTATTCTTATGTTATTGGTTATTGAGTTTGGAATATATAGCTAACCTAAAAGCATTTCAACTTTTTCTTTGTGCAGAACGTGTATGCTCAAAAGATGAATAGATGCAATTAGTCTGAAAGCTTGTATTTAACTGATCGATTAACCAAGATTAGGATGATGATGTTGGGTTTGCACCTTTAGCATTGGAGTTGCTGTTCAACATTTATCACTCTATGACTCAAGGGTTAAACTTTTAGTCGTACAGATTATATGAAAACACTCGGCTGGATATGAATATGGCAAACTTCCTACTAGAAAATAAATTGCATCGTTATTTTTTATAATTCTATTGGATTTGGTGTATTCTTTTATAGCATTGCTGTGGATACTGTATTATCATGTAAGGGAAGGGAATAGATTGCAATTAAATGTATTGTAAAGATATGTGAAGAATAAATTTTGAAATTCTAAATCTTATATCTTTTGTTCCAAAAAGGGAAAGTTATTGCAGATATTTTTGTTTACATATTGTTAAATTTTACATTTCTCAAATGATAATAATTTTATTATATTACAAGCGTGCAATGAGGATAGCTCTACAATAGCTGAGATACTATTTGTGGACTTATTTTTCATGAGAATATAACTAAGATAAGCTATCAATGCAATGGTACATTACTATAACTCAGGAATTTTCCAACAAGACAAGAAAGCAATAGAGGAACAAATGATGAGCACATTGATAGAAAAACGAACGTAAACAAGATCCGTGGAGGATAGCCAACAAGTGGTGGATGATGTAAGGAAGAAAATAATACCAATACCAATATGACATGCATCTATCCAATTAACCTAGGCTTATGTAGGTGCCCCCTCTAGTTGAGATTGAACTACGTTATAAGTAATCAGATATAACGACCTCTACGTTATAAGTTGCTCTTCCAGTATAGTATTGAATTTCTTCATTTGAAAGGAACTTAATGCTAGCCCAACTTCAATGCCACCACGTTCTTGTTCCATAGAATCAGAAAGCCACATGGCTCCTGCATCATCAGCATGAAGTATTTCACTCATCTTGGTCCTTCCCCACCCAAAGTCAGTCTCATACACATTCAGCTTTGGTGACCCTGCAATTTTCACCACATTTTGCGACCTTCTCCCTAGTTCCCTCCTACGACGACCCGAGACTATCCATTCAAACCCTTTCAAAGGATCACCCCAGACCTCTAACTTCCCCTCCAATAGCACTTACTGCCTCCAAAATACCATTTTCTCCCACCAACTTTTCCCTCTGAAGTTCCACGTGGCAAATAGTTAAGCAATTTCCAAAGTACGTGGATGGAACTGAAAGCTCGGAACGGTTTCGACAATCAGCTAGGAAATTCAAGCAGTAACAATCATCATCCATGGGATCAGTTACATCAGTACTATCAAGGTCTTTTGATTTTACCTTACATACCCAAATCAAAGAACATGTCACCACAAAGGTTGACAGGTGTAATGCCTCGAGACCAATGCTTTTTTCATTTAATACCCACCCATTTCTTTAGCTTTTCAACTTGGTCACAACTTAGAATAATTCTGTGACGCAAATGTCGCTATTGCTAGGAGCGTGATAAATGGGGCACGAGGGTTCCGTTGTTCTCGGTGGTGAATTCCATAGTTCCTCCAAGAAAATGGACCAAAGCCCATTTGAGTCTTCAACCATGTCTCTGTCAGACGGGTGTTGAAAAGAACTGAATTGAATCAATAGAATCAAACTACTAGAAAAGGAACCTTTTTTTTCATATAAAATTGAACCAAACTGTTTTATACTAAATGTAACTGTTTGAACTTTGAATAGCTCAATCAGTTGAGCAATATACTGATTTTGTTTTCGATGTGTATCGATCCACAGAAACACAGTTCAATTCAATTTGAAAATAGTTCGAATCAAATTTAAAGTACCGTTCAGTTTGAATTTGAGAAAATAGTTTCTGAACCAAAAAAGCACTTGAGTTCAGCTTGAGTAAACTGTTTCTAGTTCAGTAATTAGGATGAACTGCTTTTCGGTTCAGTTTTTTTTTTTTTTTAAAAAATCTAATTTATTAATATCATTCAAGTGTTTTTTTTACTGACTTTTAATTTCTCTCTCACTGAATTATTTAAAATTGACGAAAGGGGGAATAAACAAGAGACCTTGGAAAAATTGAATTTATCTGTTCTTTAACTAAAAAAAAGGAGGCAAGTCATAAAGTAAAACAAAAATAAACATTAAAAATATAATAAAGTTCAAGTGCAAATTGAATTACTCAACTGCATCGTTGAAGTTTATGCATATGTATATTTTTTTATTAGACGCAGCCTCTTATTTATTCCCCTATTTGATTCTTATATCAATATACAATATTTGCCGTGTGGTGCTTGTTCTTGTCTAGCTCTGGAATCATACCCAAGTTGAAGTCCATACATAATCCATGGCTGACACAGTGACAGTGAAGGTGATAGAACAGTGTGAAGTGAGTCCTCCACCAGGTACGGTTCCTTCAACCTCCATCCCTCTCACTTTCTACGACCTTCCATGGTTATGTTGCCCTCCACTCAAACGTATTTTCTTCTTCAACTTCCCTTATTCCTCTCAACACTTCCTCCAAACTCTCCTTCCGTCTCTCAAGCACTCTCTCTCCCTCACTCTCCAGCACTTCTTCCCTTTCTCTTCCAACCTCGTCTTCCCTCCAAAGCCAAACCCCCCTCACATCCTCCACACACAATCAGATTCCATCTCCTTCACCGTAGCAGAGTCCACAGCAGATTTCACCAACCTTGTCTCTGATTACCCAAAACATGTCACACTTTTGCACCCTTTTGTTCCCTTGTTGCCTCCACCTCGTACCTTGCATGATGGAACTTTTCTTATCCCTCTCATGGCCATTCGGGTCACTGTCATATCCCATTTTGGCTTCACCATATGCATCACTTTCAGACACGTGGCTGCGGATGGGAGAGCTTTTCATCACTTCATGAAATTCTGGGCCTCTGTTTGTAAGTCCAAAGGAGACTTAGGCTTGGCTTCCCTTGCTCTGCCCTTGCACAATAGGGACATCATTCAAGACCCTAGAGGCCTTAAGCTCGTTTTCTTAGAAGAATTGTGGAATTTGTTACCGGAAAATGTAGAGTCCAAGGGTGAAATACGTGATGTTCCTAGTGACATGGTGCGTCATATGTTTGTCTTGAGCCATGACCATGTTGAGAAACTCAAGAAATGGGTTAATATTAAATGCAAAAGCCATGGTCTAGAAATACCACACTTAACAACATTTGTGGTAACATGTTCTTTGATTTGGGTTTGTAAGGTGAAATCTGAAGGGGCTGAAGTTGGTACAATACTTTCCAATAATGATGAGTCCTACATCTTGGCCTTTATGGCAGATTGTCGTAATCGTCCGGAATGTTCAATTCCATTGGAATATTTTGGAAATTGTTTGGTTTGTGGAAATGCTGAAGTCAAGAGGGGCAAGCTTGTTGGAGAAAATGGTGTTGTGGAGGCAGCCCTTGCTATCGGTAGTGAAGTTAGACATTTGCAAGGCGAAACTTTTGAAGGGGCTCAAACATTGATGTCAAATTTTACTGAATTCGCCACGGTGGGGAAGCATATGACAATACTTGCAGGCTCACCAAAGCTTGAAGTGTATCAAACTGACTTTGGGTGGGGAAAACCCAAGAGGAGTGAAGTAGTTCATGTAGATAATTCAGGAACAATCTCCCTTTCTGACTGTAGAGACAAAGAAGGTCGAATTGAAGTTGGGTTAGCACTGCAAAAGATTCAAATGAATCAATTCTGTACCATTTTGGAAGAGCACCTCACAGAAATTGGAGTTCTTGACTGAAAATCTCCATTCATATCCATATGAACTGTAGAAAAGTTATGGTTGCACACTTGCACAGTTCAACTCCTACCAACCGTACGCGTAGAATGATAATGATATTAACTGTTACATATACATGGTACGTGTATGGAAAGAAAATTTAAATTTCATTTGTGTCCTTCTTTTCAATGTTAAGAAATGTTCTTGTCATGAGAAAAAGTTTGATTGTATCTTAATTGTACTTTTATTTTCGACATTATTAACTATATTGATAGTGATTTATTTTCATAAATTACTGTAATAATTAGCTTTCCTAATTACAGTTGACCCTAAGAAAGTTTTATTTTGATAATTAACATATAATCATAATTTTTTCATCATGTTCTCTGATTGATAGCTGGCTCAAAAGGCCCTTCGAAGTGGCGGTATCAACACAAAAAGTTTTAATTTGAAACTACGTGATCATAGCTAGATAGAGGCAAGTCTAATATTTTGAATGATCACCGCAGAAATTAACACCAACGGATAGTTAACTATCACCATAGACCAGGATAGAAACTGTCCTCAAGAATATGATTATTTTGCAAAAGATCAAAGAAAGAATGTTACTGAACATAATAATACAAGAAAGGTTTACGAATTTCCCCAACTCACGGGAAATTATGTGATAACGGAACTTCTTGTCAAACTTCATTTGAATCTTCTAGCGTGATAGATGGTAGTAACAGAGTTTCCATCTTTCCAAAAATAAGCTTAATTTGTTTGTTCCACTGTCCACACTGGACGCTACATACCAGATTTAGCAAATAACAGTTAAAATTAACCTTTTTATCTTAGCATTATGTAGTCCAGAATAAAAAAGAGAGAGTAAGAATTCCTTCACAGCTTTCAAATTTATACTAGTTAAAGATTTCGCATTGATAGCTTCACAATCAGATTCAAAAAGCTAAAAACAAGGATAGCTACAAAAGCTGGAGATATCTCAATTTAACTTAATTAACTACTGCAACAAAGTATATATTGACTGTTTTGTTTGATTACATTGGGTAAGTGAGTAAAGAAGTGCTATATTAGGTAAAAATGAGCAAAGTTGAGCAATATATAATTGGAAATGACTCAGGTCAGGTAGTTCATGCCTTCAGTGATATCTTTCAGTGACAAAGGATGCTCAAATTCCCACTCCGGTTTTCGGTTAATAATGGGAATGATGCTAGGTTTGATGTTACCGTGAATGATGGTGTGCTTGGTTCCTGCGTGAAGGTAGTGTAGTCCACGTGCTGCTCCTGTGTAGATCTCTAATCTTTTCTTCCATGACAGTTCCCCACCTTGTAGCCGTTTATATAGAGATCCATTGGGCATGTACTCGTACACAATAATCTTCTCATCTTTCTGGTTGCAGAATCCTACAAGAGAGACGATGTTAGGGTGACGAAGCTGGCAGAGCGACTCTGTTTCGCTTTTGAACACTTCCCGTGCTTGACTGTCTTTCACTTTGAATCGCTTTACTGCAACTGTATAATCAGAACCATCATTATGTTGAAGACAACCTTTATATATATTTTGATACCAAATGCTCTAAGGTCAATTAGTCTGTTTTTATCAAAGTTGTTGGTTGACTTCTGTTGCGATTATACGCGCACCACGGTAAGTGCACCGATCGTTCAAGTAATAAAATAGGTAAGTGAGTATCGTCTCCTCAGGGATTGAGGTGAAATTCACAGCAATATTAATTCTAAGTAATTGGAAGTAACAGAAAAGAAATTATTTTGGAGAATTGTGTTGAGTGTTGAATGTAGAACTGAAATTAAAATAAACAGTAAAATAAATTGAAGTATTACTAATGGAAGAAACAATTGTGGTCAGGCACAATCCCTAATGTTCCCTACCTCTTTCACTTAACTGGTTTATCAAGTTTGATCACTCAATGATACATCTTTTCTATTTTAGTAAATTCTAATTCCTTAGCAATTTAACCCTTTAACAACAATCCTAATTCCTTAGCAATTCTTGTCAAGCATGTAGACTATAACATGAGGGTTGCTATTTCCTATTGCTCAGAGAATAAATCTTTTCTACTTTAGTTAATCCCTAATCCCTTAGTGAATTAACCCTTTAACCTGAATCAAAAACTCAATTCCTTGGTGAATTCTATCAAGTTAAGCTTGTAAAAGATGTCCGTCTATAGGCAAAAATGGACTTGCAATAAAAAATACGGGGTTTTAGCGAGTTGATCGATAGGTAATGAATAACTGTTATTTTACTAAGGTCAGAAATTAGAATCCCAACGTCCCCATTGCGAATCCTAACCCTCAATACCTAAATAGAATGGTCAATTCTAAATAAGAATACAACAATGAAGAACAGAGTAAAATAAAACAATAAGAATTCTCATTCAATACCAGTCAAGTTACAGAGAAGTTACATCAGTTCATGGCCTTCCCACAATACAAGATTTAGCCTGCCATAGGCCTCAAGAACATCAAAGCTATTGAATAAAACATAGTTCTGCTGAAACCCTAGCCTTGATTCTTGAATTCTAGAGGTTTAGAAGGATGGAATATGGTTGATAGGTGGTCTCCCAGTATATCTCTTCAGTTCCCAGAAGCCTTGTATTTATAGAATGATTTAATTACAGTAATAAAGCCTAAAACAGTGCCAAATTTTGAAACAGATAAATTAATTAAGGAAATAGAATCTCTGTGGCGCGATCCGCGCGGATTCCCATGCAAACCGCAGTATTAGAATGGATGGCGCTGATCGCGTGGTACTCCACGCTGGTAGCGTGGAGTCTTCGAGTTGAATGGCCTGATGCTGGACTTCTGGCGCTGATGGCACGGCTTTGGCGCGATCCGCACGGTGGCTTTGAATGATTGGCGCTAACCGCGTGGCAATGGCGCGACTTCTTCGAGTTGAGAGGCTAGCCTTCTAGCATCTGGCGCTACTGGCGCGAGGTTCCGCGCTGATCGCACGACTTGTTCGAATCTGATGCTTGTTGATTTGTATATGGCGTGACTCGCGCGGGATCTGGCGCGATCCGCGCGAGGCCTTGAATCTTGTTTTCTTCCTTCTTTTGCTTTGAACTTCCTCTTTTTAACCTGAAATTGCACATATGGTAATGAAATGAGATTAAATCAAACTTAATAATAAACTATCCTATTCTAATCTATTTTCTTAATCATTTAACTAAATTATAACCTAAAACTATCCTAAAACTGAGATGTGTTTGCAACACATCAAACAATTCCCAGATTTATTAGTTGCTGTCCTCAACAACAGACAGAACATCAAAGAATAAGCAAGGATCAATGATCAAACAAAACCACAATTTACAATCCTAGAAATTATCATGCTGAGTATAATCAATTCACATCAAAGCTTCCATGGTACTTTCAAATCTGTCAATTAGTGAGAGTAACTTGAGTGTTCCTCACAGACTTGTGTTTATTCACTTATTCACTCAAGTGTATCAGGTTGATCAATCTCTCACTCAACACAGTCACAGCATTACCATAAGCTTGAAAATATTCTCAACCGATGCAAGCACAATTTGATCAAAAGGTCTTTTAGGCTTGTAACTTGGCTGGGCTAAGGGTAGGAAAAATCTTTGGAAAGTAGCTAATATGAGGCTAGATCCAGTCACTTAAGTCCAATCCCGTGGTCTTCCATGTTCCTTGTTCATTCTCTTCAAACCTGGTACTTTATTTAACAATTTATTGATAAATAAATCAAAACAAACAAATAACTTCTTTTTGATTTTCTTTTTCTTTTCTTTCAAAATACAACAACTTTCAGATTTCCAACTAACCTCAGGCTTATTATTTTTCAACTGGCCTGTACTTATTTATTTTTGTTTTTCTATACCAATTGAATTCAACTTGTTTTCCCTCATGCCTTGATGGACAATTCCCTGTTTTCTGTTGTCATGGACTTAAATTATGACTTTTCTAGCCTCAGGGAGATTGATCAATGGATGTGGCTCTGATTTGGGTAATTTGAAATGAAAAGCTCAGGCTCAAATAAGGTACAAATGGAAAAATAATTGAAGGTAAGTCAATTTTGGCCCTGGTTTTCAGAAGAAGAAATTGTCTTAATCATGTCAAGTCACACCTGCATCCAGAGAAACAATTCAAGTTCTAGAATACTATGAAAATGGAGTCTCTCTGAAAGAAAATTATTACTATTTGGCTCAAAATCTCACAGGTGCTAAACTCAAGTCAATCATTACTGACTTCATTTTAAGCAACATTTCAACTTCAACATGCATATCACATACCAACAATCACAATTCCATTCATGTATCATGCAGTTCATGTTATGTTTCATTTTTCACAAGTTTTCATCAGAGAAATCCTATCCATTACTGTGTCCATTCACTTTTTTAATCTGAAAATTTTGATGTGCTACCAACTTTTATTGAGATATTCAGCTAAAAACTTAAACTAATAACTAAAACAAAAATTTTCTGTTGGATATCCTTTGTTTCTTGAATGTGATTCTTCAAATAATGCATATGCACCCATTCCCAGAATTAGAAAATTGTTGTCCCCAGCAATACATGAAAAGGATTATGTGCTGCTAAATATTCAATCATGTATGCATTATTTGAGAAATCACAACCAGAATGAACATTAATCCAAACAGAACTTATTTAAAACAATAATTAAAATAGCAAAACAACTACCCTAAAAGTAATATAACACACTGAAAATTAAAAATAAGAGCAGTAAACCAATCAATTAATCCTTGGTTGTCACTTTGCTGCAGAATGCAGCAGTGCTTCATTGGCTGTCTTTCTCAATCTCCTCAATCTGCAATACAGAAAAATTCCAAACTATACCTGATGCAGTGGGGTGAATTCCCAGATTTGATCCTTGCATTGTGGTTTAGATCAAGTAGGTTGTGCATTAGTTAATAGCATTCAAAAATAACATCACAGTTCCCAGATTTAAAACTGTGAGAACTCTTAAAACAATTTAAACAATGCAGTAATATCAGTCATCAAGGTTCTCATTGGGCAATCAGTGTTCTTTATGCCCTTCAAAAACAGTTTTCAATTAAAATCTTGGTTCAGTGGAACCATATATTTCACTCAGCATCAACAAGATAGCAAACAGCAAGTGGACAATTCATTATATTTACAATAACAAGTACAGTCCAGCTATCCATTTGGTTCAGTCACAAGCAGAAGATGATTCTTAATAATTGCCAGATTTGATTCATTAGATGCACTAAACCAGATATAATGCAACATCTTATGCAGACACCAATTCAATTTCACCAATGGCTAGTACACACTATGCACATTATGACAGAGAATTGAATAGCTTCACCTGGATTCCCAGATTTAGCCCAATGAATGTCCCTAAGTCATTTGGTCCTAAGCTGTCATGGACATAGTTCACACAAACAGATATATGCAGTCAACATTAAATCCTGTGTCCATTTCTTGGTCCACCACACCTAAGCATTAACAGTCACTATTCTGTGGTTTAAAAACTCTTGTCAAGATAACCATTGATTCAAGCATTCACATTTTAAGCATTTGAGGTTACTTGCAAGTCCAAAATTTCATTCAAAACATAACAAGAATCAGAACTAGTTTATTCGTATCATGCAATTAGCCTCAATGATTCCCAGATTTGGGTCATTACATGTTCAAGGCTTAGTTCCAATCCTAATTGAAGAAACCAATTAATTTAACTTGAGAAACAATTTTCACAGTCCCGCGCGGTCAGCGCTGCAATTGGCGCGATCCGCGCCAGAAATCACTGGAATGGCTTTCAGCTCAAGCATTTGGCGCGGTTGGCGCCACCTTTCACGCGATTAGCGTGGGTTGATCGTGTCATTGGCGCGGTTAGCGCCAGATCATGCAGATTGGAAAGCTCAGGGTCGAATGGTTGGCGCGGCCAGCACGAGTTTCACACGGTTAGCGTGAATTGGCCGTGTCATTGGCGCGGTTGGCACCACACCTGGCGCGGTTAGCGCCACACTTTTAGCAGACCTTTTCTCTTTAATTGCTTTTTTTGTTTTATTTAACCTAACTACAATGCATAAACCTAAATGTTTAGAATTTAAACATGCATGAAATATGAATCTACTGCTATCAAATTAAAAACAGAATTTAAAAGCATGTATTTACATCAAAAGATTTCCCGTTTAACGTCTTAAGCTAGACGCGTCCTACTATTTAATCATTTGTGGATTTAAGTGGAATAAGAACTGCAGTTCCATCCACTTGGTCTTGGTCTTCAAGGTGAGGCTTCAGCCGGCATTTGTTAACCTTAAAAGTTCTGCCCTTGTCCATAGAAGTGATCTCTACTATTCCATAAGGGCAATTCTTTTGTACCAAGAAAGGACTAGACCAAAAGAATTCTAACTTACCTGGAAACTTCAGGCGATATTTTGACAACAGCACTTGTTGTCCTGGCTCAATTTCTTTTTGGCGAATTTTGTTATGCCACTTCTTGGTCTTCTTCTTGCAAGTTTTATCATTCTCATCTGCAGCTATATGTATTTTGCTTGCAGTTTGGTGCTCCTTTTGTGCAGCATCCAGCTTTTTGGCACATTTCTTCTCAGATGTTTTCACAGCCTTTGCTGCAATCTTTTTCAGCTTAATCTTTGGTGCTCTAGCTGGAATATCATCTTCCTTTTCCTGCAGTACTTCCAGCACAGGTTCAATGGTTTCTGATGTGTTTTCCTGGTCTGGAATACTTAATTCTACAGTAATTTTCACTGCTGCACTTTCAGCTTCTGCTGAATTTTCCTCTGCAGTATCTTCTGCTGTAATTTCTGCTGATGCATTTTCTGCATCTATTATACCTGCACAAGCAACCTCATCCAAAAAATCTAGTCTAGAACAATTATGTGTGTCAGATGGATTTTTTACAGTATTGAAAACATTAAAAACAACAGACTCATTATCCATCCTAAGTTCTAACTTTCCCTGTTCTACATCAATCAAGGCCCTAGCAGTTGTTAAAAAGGACCTCCCTAACAGCAGAGGGATTTCACTTTCACCCTTCATATCTAACACAATAAAGTCTGTAGGGAAAATGAACTTATCTACTTTGACCAACACATCTTCTATGACCCCTGATGGTTTCCTTAATGAACGATTTGCTAGTTGCAAGGAAACTCCAGTAGGTTTTAATTCAGTTATGCCTAGGGACTTACACATTGATAATGACATTAAGTTTATACTAGCCCCTAAGTCACATAGTGCCCTCCCTACATTTATATTTCCCATGGCTATAGGGATATTAAAACTTCCAGGGTCTTTCAATTTCTTTGAAAGCTTTCTTAAAATGATGGCACTGCACTCCTCAGTGAGTGCTATGGTTTCACAGTCCTTTAGCTTATGTTTCTTAGACAGAAGTTCCTTCATGAATTTTGCATAATTAGGCATATTGGCTAATGCCTCAGCAAATGGAATATTAATATGTAACTTCTTAAACATGTCTAAGAACCTGGCAAACTGCTGCTGCTGAATTTGTTGCTTGGTCTGCATTGGATATGGGGGTTTCTCAAAGTGAGAGAAATCCCATTGCTTCTTCGGAGGTGCAGTATTTTTCTCCTTCTTTTTATCTGCAGGTTTTTCTTCCTCTGGTTCTACAACTTTTTCTTTTTCTGCTTCAGCTGCTGAATTCTTCTTCGCCTTAGGCTCTTCTAGTGAAGTACGCACAGTACCACTCCTGGTGGTGATAGCATTGACAGGTTCCCTTGGATTTGTCATTGTGTCACTGGGGAACTGTCCTTGTGGCCTCTCAGAAATTTGTTTCACCAATTGACCAATTTGAATTTCAATATTCCGGATGGAGGCATCTTGATTTCTGTGGTGAGCTCTAGTCTCACCTATAAATTCTGTTGTTGTCTTTGATAGCTGCATCACTACCTTTTCAAGTTCAGAAATACTAGTGATTGGAATAGGAGGGGGTTGCAACATGACTTATAGTCTAACCCTCCTCCTTGAATGTTCCTCTGGTAGTTGTTTCCTGCAGCAAAATTGTTGTTTCTCTGGTATGGCTGCTGCAGTCTTTGATCATTCCAAACGCCATTAACCTGCACAGGGTCAGCTCCAACAAGAATAGGGTATTGATTAGATTCATGCTCACCTTGGCAGTATTCACAGCAGACATGTGGCTTGCTGGCTGAAACTTGGGTTGCAGAGACTTGAAATCTATCAATTTTCTCATTCAATTTAGCCAGTTGTTGGGCTAAAATTTTCTGCTCTGCAAGCATGGCATCATTGCTGCACAATTGTATTGGTTCTCTCTTTGGCTGCATAGTGATGCTTTCATTTTCATTACAAGCCAGAGATTTAATCAGCTCATAGGTTTGAGCTACAGTTTTTGACCTTATTGTGCCCCCTGCTGCAACGTTAACAATCATACGAGTTTCAGGAGTCATACCGTTAAAGAAAATACGTACCTGCTTACCCACAGGCATGTCATATTGTGGGCATCTCCTGATTAATTCTTGGAATCTATTCCAAGCAGCACACAAGGATTCTTTTCCATTCTGAGTGAAGTTGGTGATTTCATTCACCAATCTATTGTATTTATCCATGGAAAAGTATTGGGCAAAGAATCTTGAGACCAAGTCCTCCCAAGTTGAGATGCTATTTGATGTTTGTCTATTTAACCATCTCAGTGCATTTCCCTTAACAGCAAAAGGGAATAGGCTTAGTCTTACAGCATCATCTGAGACCCCTTGGTGTCTGATAGTGTCACAGATTCTCAGAAATCTATCTATAAAATCATGAGGGTCTTCAAAATCTTCTCCACCAAACTGACTTCTTTCCACCAATACAATCAATGAAGGATTTATATCAAAATGGTTAGCTTGTATTGGTGGCCTCACAATGCTGGAGTTTGGTCTTGTGAACATAGGAGCCAGAATATCCTCCATCAGTTCATCCTCCGGTCTTCGCCTTGGCTGATTATTTTGTTCTTCAGCCATCTCTACTTCAGACTCTAATTCAAGGAGTGAATCAAAGTCAAAGTTTTCAGCTTCTCTCCTCCTTCGTCTGGCTAGTCTCCTTCGGATGGTTCTTTCAATTTCAGGATTGAACTGTAAATCCTCATGGTTAACTGAACCTCGCATAAAACTCAAAGAAGCGATTAGTAACAAAAATTCCAATTACAAAGATTAAAAATTACTGTAAAAATCCGTTTACCAATCCCCGACAATGGCGCCAAAAACTTGTTGCGATTATACGCGCACCACGGCAAGTGCACCGATCGTTCAAGTAATAAAATAGGTAAGTGAGTATCGTCTCCTCAGGGATTGGGGTAAAATTCATAGCAATATTAATTCTAAGTAATTGGAAGTAACAGAAAAGAAATTATTTTGGAGAATTGTGTTGAGTGTTGAATGTAAAACTGAAATTAAAATAAACAGCAAAATAAATTGAAGTATTACCAATATAAGAAACAATTGTGGTCAGGCACAATCCCTAATGTTCCCTACCTCTTTCACTTAACTGGTTTATCAAGTTTGATCACTCAATGATACATCTTTTCTATTTTAGTAAATTCTAATTCCTTAGCAATTTAACCCTTTAACAACAATCCTAATTCCTTAGCAATTCTTGTCAAGCATGTAGACTATAACATGAGGGTTGCTATTTCCTATTGCTCAGAGAATAAATCTTTTCTACTTTAGTTAATCCCTAATCCCTTAGTGAATTAACCCTTTAACCTGAATCAAAAACCCAATTCCTTGGTGAATTCTATCAAGTTAAGCTTGTAAAAGACTATATTATAAGGTTCCGCAGCCATTCCCATTTCGCTCGCCGCTACTACGGGAATCGCTTTTGCTTTCTTTTCCTCTGGCTACTAAGATGTTTCAGTTCACCAGGTTGTCTCTTGCCTGCCCGTGGATATTATGCTATTTTGGTGTTAAGAAGTTGGTGAGTCTTGTCATGCAAGCTTACCATGAATAGGTCAAGCCTCGTGGACCATGGTTCCAAGATGAAAAGTTAGATTGAAGCTCATGTATCCACGAAATATGAGTCTTGAGTTTACTAATAGAAGATTTCTTTAGTTTTGAATTTTGATTCACTTAAAACGATATTTTTTTGCTAAGGTTAGAAATTAGAATCCCAACGTCCCTATTGCGAATCCTAACCCTCAATACCTAAATAGAATGGTCAATTCTAAATAAGAATACAACAATGAAGAACAGAGTAAAATAAAACAATAAGAATTCTCATTCAATACCAGTCAAGTTACATAGGAGTTTACATTAGTTCATGGCCTTCCCACAATACAAGATTTAGCCTGCCATAGGCCTCAAGAACATCAAAGCTGTTGAATAAAACATAGTTCTGCTGAAACCCTAGCCTTGATTCTTGAATTCCAGAGGTTTAGAAGGATGGAATATGGTTGATAGGTGGTCTCCCAGTATATCTCTTCAGTTCCCAGAAGCCTTGTATTTATAGAATGATTTAATTACAATAATAAAGCCTAAAACAGTGCCAAATTTCAAAACAGATAAATTAATTAAGGAAACAGAATCTCTGTGGCGCGATCTGTGCGGATCCCCGCGCTAACCACGCAGTATATTCGAATGGATGGCGCTGATCGCGTGGTACTCCACGCTATCTTCGAGTTGAATGGCCTGATGCTGGACTTCTGGTGCGGCTTTGGCGCGATCCGCGCGGTGGATTCGAATGATCGGCGCTAACCGCGTGGCAATGGTGCGACTGGCGCGACTTCTTCGAGTTGAGAGGCTGGCCTTCTAGCATCTGGCGCTACTAGTGCGAGGTTCCGTGCTGATCGTGCGGCTTGTTCGAATCTGATGCTTGTTGATTTGTATATGGCGCGACTCGCACGGGATCTGGCGCGATCCGCGCGAGGCCTTGAATCTTGTTTTCTTCCTTCTTTTGCTTTGAACTTCCTCTTTTTAACCTGAAATTGCACATATGGTAATGAAATGAGATTAAATCAAACTTAATAATAAACTATCCTATCCTAATCTATTTTCTTAATCATTTAACTAAATTGTAACCTAAAACTATCCTAAAACTGAGATGTGTTTGCAACACATCAACTTCCTAATATCTGCTAAATTTATGGCACAACTCTTTTATTATTGTTGGATACTGTCTCTGAGATGAACTTGAACGCCAGGAGCCAAAACATTTGAGAAACATTGTTCCAACAATTACTTGTCTCTTACCCAGAAGCATCCATATCTACTCCTCTTCAATCTTCATAGCTCTAGTTTGTCCTCTTTTTGTTTACGCGTTTTCCATTTTGTGAGAAACTAGAGAAGAAAACGTGTTTCAAACATTCATTTGGCATATATCGAATTAGGGGTGTTTGTGGATGGATATGATGCGATTTTGACTTAAAATTAATATGAACCAAACAAGAAAATTAAGTGTGATGTGGTTTGATTCGGTTTAGGTTATGTTCGGTAAGACATTTCAGTTAACTTTTATTTTTTTACTAGTTAAAAAACTCATCTGGTTGTTCGATAAACAAAGTTTTTTTTAGTAATTTAATATTTTTTGAAATGCTACTTAAAATAACATTAATTAAAATGTTAGCTCCTAACTTTTATATTTTCTTCCACTTTTATTCTCAATATATTTATTGATTTTATTGTTACCTTTTTTTAAATAAATCATGATATTTTTTTTTTGTCATTTTAGACTTTTGAACTACTTCAACCGCTAGTTTTATTAAATACTTCTAATTTAATAAGCTAGTCTTTCAACTAGAAGTTTTCATTTACCAAATAGTTTTTTGGCTTATTTTACCGAACATAGCCTGAGATTATTTATGAAATCTAAGTCAAACCAAACCAATCTTTTGCGATTTGATTCGGTTTGATTTTTTTGCAATTTCAAAATTTTCCTAGTGAGTATTAAGAAATGCTTAAAAGTTTGCCATAACTGGACAAAACTTGAATAATAACTTATTCAATAATCAACATTATAAATGGTCAACTTAAAGTTTCAATTTGAATAATAATCATTCAACTTAAATAATAAAGCATTAAACTTAAAAGTAAAAACAATACGTAATATTTGCTTTCAAGTTCCAACGATTAAACTTAAAAAAAAAATAGTAAGTGTTGTCGCCGGGGTGAGTCACTACCGCAAACACAGAGAGCCGCAAGTTGAGCGATTTTAAGCTTTCAGTTTAGGATTCCACGAGAGAGGAGAGAGAAAAGAGTGAGAGACTGGGTGTTAAGCGTTTTAGTTTCAGATTTATACTATGTGTAAGTGTTGTCGTTTCTAATAAACTTAAAGTTATATTGTCGTGTACGTGTATGACTAATATAAGTCGTATATTAAACTAATGAGTACGGTTTGTTTTGATTTGACTCGGTTTTTGCGTGTCAAACCAAAAATTGAAATGAACCCTGCAATTTGAAAAAAAAAAAAAACCAAACTAATGCTTTCAGTTTTTCTGCGGGTTAGGATTTTTTTAGTCAGTTTTTTGTTTTATGTACGATTTGGCTCGAATGGTCAACGAGGACAGCTTCTATGCGTTCATTACTGAAGGTGGGTGGGCATTAGCATAAAAAGATAACAGGACTTCCCAATGTTTTCAATTAGTTAACAGAAGTAAATACATAAATCAAGATTTATATAGATTTAAAAAAAGATTAATTAAATATGCAAGAGTAATGGTCCATTGAATTGGTAAAATTTTATACTTGACAGGATAAAGAAAATAAAATAAAAATTACATCATTGAAGTTCCACTGGATTCTGCTATCAACAATAGACGACCAACTAATCCACTTTATTGCAATTAAATATTCATTTGCACCAATGAGTATGATAAGACCTTGTATAATGTTCCAAAGCTTGCTGTTTCTATTGATCCGTATTCTGTCCTTATTAAAGTTGTTAGTTATTTTTCTGAGAATGGACACAAAAAATTGAAGACAATAGCTCTTTTATACAGTTGTCTTCAATATCAGTTTCATGTAATATAGAAGTTATGTAGTCCGGAATAAACAAGAGGAGTAAGATCAATATAGGCTCAAGCAAGAATTCATTCACTGATTTAAAATTTATACTAGTTTAAGATAATTACGATGATTCATTCACTGATTGAAATTTATACTAGTTTAAGATAATTACATTTACAACTTCGGAGACACTAAAAATGCTACAAAAGCTAGAGTTATCTCAAAGAAGTGTTACATTAGGTAAGAATGAGTAAAGGTGAGCAATATTTAATTGGTAATGACTCATGCATCTCCCTGCCTTGAGGTTTTGAGATAGATTTGGTGTCTCTTTGATAGTGATCTCCAAAGACGTTACCCCCTATGTTGATTTGAGCTCACCAAATAACTAACGAAGCATGTCTTCTAAGTCACTGTCTTAGTGTCTTATGTGAGAACTGATATCTTCCTCTTGGTGAAATGAGTAAATGACAGAGCATGCTCCAATCCCCGTTCCAGGTATTGGTTAAATGACCACTTGGTTAATGGTCAATAATGGTTTTGGCGATTAAGGTACAATGACCACTGGTGTTTGTGATACTTGCTTGTTCCTGCAATGACAGCATGCTCAAGTTCCACTTCGACTTCACCCATTGTTGGTCATTCATCAGGTTCATACTTGACGCGTCTTTGGGTGATATCTATAAAGACTTCCCAACACTCTGGTGCAATCTTCCCTTTGTTTTTTGGGATCAATATGCTTCTCAACAGGCTCCTCAAATTGTTTTCTTTCTGTTATCTTTTTTACACCTTGCCCTCCACACGCTACATATAGTAAAACCATACCAAATGAGAAAACATCAGATTTGTCTGTGATGATACCGACCGTGAAATTCTCTGCAGCTGTGTACCCCGGAATACCTATAAGTGAAAGTATTAGCTTATTTTAACTGATAAAATATATTTCGGTAAGTTCATCAAATAAATTAAAATTACCCTCAAGTTCAGCCTTAATTGGTTTTGGCTTTGACATAAAATGTGTCCCCTGTATGCTAAAGCGGAACTCTGCAAGTTTTGGCTCCATGTTATCATCCAAAAGAATGTTTGCAAGACAGATGTAGCGGTGAATGATGGTGCGCTTGGCTCCAGAGGGAAGGTAGTGTAGTCCATGCGCTGCTCCGATGCATATCTGTAGCCTTACAGTGCTTCTGGATTCTCACGTAGTCGTTGATAAGAGAGATCCATTAGGCATGTAGTCGTAGACAACAATATTATCAATTTCGCCGTTACAGAATCCTATAATAGAGATACAATTAGGGTGACGAAGCTGGCAGAGCAACTCTTTCATTATTGAACTCTTTCAACCTTTGAGTGTCTTTCGCAGTAAATCGCCTCACTGTGACTTTATAATCAGTAGCATCATTTTGTAGGAGACAACATTTATATAATTCAGGAGAGAATGGATCTAAAATTATTTTGTTTTGATCGAAGTTGTTGGTTATTTTTCTTAGATCGGTGAGCGAAAAATGACGGCATAACTCTTCTATTGTCGTTGGATACTGTCTCTGAGATGAAGTTGTGTGCTTCCACCGCTGAAGCCCAAACAGTTGAGAAACATTCCTGCTTGCTTAATTACTTGTTGCTTACAGAAATCATTCGCCTATACTCCTCTTCAGTATTCGTAGCTAGGTTTGTCCTCTATTCCTTTCATTTATGCGTTACCTTTGAAAGAGGAGATGAAAACGTGTTGCGATTGCACTATCTCTTTATTCATTCATTTGACATATATCAAATGGTCAACTGGGACAGCTTTTGTGCATTCATATATCAAATGGTCAACTGAGACTGCCTTTTGACTTTTGTGCATTCTTTAGGGAACGTGAGTGGCACTACTACAAAAGAGGTCTTTAACGACGGTTATTTTAGGCTTTTAACGACGGTTCTAGAACCGTCTTCAAAACCGGTGTAGTTGAAAAAAACATTTTCAACGACGGTTTTTAAACCGTCTTCGTTTATAATTTTTTACGACAGTTCTTTGTAACAACCGTCCTCGTATATTGTTATTTTATTTTTTTAAATAAAAATTTGACACTTTCAAAGACGGTTGTTTAGAACAACCGTCTTTGAAAGTACCATACAAAGACGGTTATTACATATAACCGTCTTTGAATATTTTTCATGACGGTTCTTGTGAAAAACCGTCTTTGAAATCTATTATTCATGACGGTTATTCGTAACAACCGTCTTTGAATGTTAAAATTCAAGACGGTTCTTTCGAACAACCGTCTTTGAAGGTAGTTTGTAAAGACGGTTTTTTGGAACAACCATCTTTGAAAGTTAAAATTAAAGTCGGTTTTTTCGTAACAACCGTCTTTGAAATTTCTAATCAAAGACGGTTTTCTCGGAACCACCGTCTTGGAAAGTAACATTTAAAGACGGTTTTTTAGAACCACCATCTTTGAAAGTGCAAATCAAAGACGGTTTCTTCGTACCAACCGTCTTTGAAAGTCCTAATCAAAGACGGTTTTTTTGGAACAACCATCTTTGAAAGTCCTAATCAAAGACGGTTTTTTTGGAACAACCGTCTTTGAAAGTCCTAATCAAAGACGGTTTTCTCGAAACAACCGTCTTGGAAAGAAATATTTAAAGACGGTTTTTTGGAACCACCGTCTTTGAAAGTCCTTTGTTGAATTTTTTTCATTATTTTTATATATTTTTTGATTTCATTTGTTAATTAAAATTGGTAATAATATTTAATATATTTTGTACAGAGAATTTTTAATAAAATTAAATTATAAAAGCCAAAAATAAAATAAAACAAAGATAGACATAAGAAATGTATTTTTTTAACATAAGCTTTGTCATGTACATATCAATGAAAATTGATGGCCTTTGTAGCTCAAGTTGATTTACTGCATATAATCCTTCATGAATAGACAAGGAACTACAAATGTGAATTTTACATAAATAAGCTAATTACAACCTAAACACTTTTGCTTAAGGAGGTGAAGTTGAACCTGAAAATAATAAGTCAACAAAAACAAACCAATATGAAAAACGTTAACGAAAAACACCAAGATAAGTCTCAGGAAAATTTGCGAATATCAAAATTATGACAAGTACCATATTAATAATTGACATTGGCTTACCTGATAAGTGGCTTCTTTATCAGTTCAAGTGTCGGATGCTCACTTAACAATGGTGCTGTTAATTAATGAGGCATCTGATCAAACCAATCATAAAACAACCAAATTATAAATCTAAATGGTTTTAGTTTCTAACTCATACATAATATTGGTATATATATATATATATATAACACAAAGTAATTAGTGAAAGTAATAATGCAAAGGAAAGATGGGAAGGAACAAAGATGGGAAATACAGCTACAGTAATTTTGAATACAATGGATACTACTTGATGAACAGTAATATTTTGATACCATGTTTCATGTCATATCCATCCCTAAAGTAAAGTGCATTCATTTAGTGAAGGGAAGAAAAGATAGCAAGCACAATACTAAATTGAGTAAATCATGGATCATCTCAAAAATAGCAGAAGGGGAAAGCAAGATGAATTCATCAAGGTTAACTTCGGGAGAACTTCAGTTAAGACATTTTATAGCCACCCCTCTCTCTGGAATAATAGTATGAATCTGAAATTCAGTTTGTACAGAAGAATTCAAAACACAGCACCATCCTCATACAGTTTAGGCATTAAAATTGAACTTTGAAGACTTCAACAATTTTGTTTCAGCACAAAATGATTGGATTGTCATTTTTCTTTAATTTCTAATTTAATGGATCCATAAATTAAAAGTACCATAGGTTTTCCGTAGATATGTACTTTCCAACAAAT
>PYAF01005722.1:7879-26465 GCA_007407185.1 Glycine tomentella
CCACTAAGGTAATTTTAAGATAAAATAACCCTAAGTCAAAATAACAAGGGTCATTGACTTAGATAAAATAGTGGGAGGGGCATGTTATTTAAAGTCTTTAATAATTTGTTCTTATTTCATGACAATATATTGATTAGTTTATCTTTACATCTTCTCAGTTAATAGTATGACTAATCAACTGTCACTGCGCTCTATTCTCGATACAAACAAACTGAACGGTTCAAATTTTACGGACTGGTATCGGAACTTGAGAATTGTTCTTAGGGCCGAGAAAATCGCTTATGTCCTAGAAGGTAATTTACCCATAGCTCCTAAGGAAGGGAAAGCTGATTATGAGTTCTACGATATGGAAGCTCATAAGCAGCACATGAATGACAATATAATGGCAGTATGCATCATGTTGTCATCCATGTCGCCTGAGCTACAAAAGCAGCATGAGCATATGGATGCTCCCTCTATCATCTTGCATCTCAAGGAGTTGTATGATGTTAAAGGCATGCATGAGAGGTATGAGGCCTCTCGAGAACTGTTCTGGTGTAGGATGTCTGAGAGCATGGGTGTGAGCACTCATGTTCTTAAGATGATTGGGCTCATTGAGAAGCTAGGAAATCTAGGCTTCGTGATGGATGTCGAGCTAAGTAATGACTTAGTCCTCACATCACTTCCACCTTCCTTTAGTCAATTCATTATGACTTACAACATGCATGGGATGCTTGTGAGCTTGCCTGAGTTGTTAAGTATGTTAACAACTGCCGAGGTGTCTATCAAAAAGGATAAGACACACTCTCATCTGATTGGTGGGCCTAATAAGGCCAAGGGTAAGGCTAAGGAGCTTGCAAAAGGAAACTCCCTTACGCCCAAAGTTAAACCCAAGAAGAAGAGGGGCAACAAGAAGGGTAAGATTGCACCTAAGGACAAAAGTGATGTTATGTGCTTCCACTGTGGCAAGACTGGCCATTAGAAGAGAAACTGTCCAGACTACCTGAAGAGTCTGAAGGAAAAGAAACATAGTAATGCTTCTGCCTCATGTATTTACATGATTGAGATCAATTATTTTGTGCTAATCCGACTTCATTAGATATCGGTTGTGGTTCTCACATCTGCAATATGTTGCAGGTACTTAGGAGTCCCAGGAGATTGGAGAAGAATGAGGTTGACCTCCGCGTTGGTAATGGAGCAAGAGTTGCTGCTCAAGCTGTTGGAGATATAGACCTCATTTTGCCTACGGGCCTTGTAAGGACCCTCACTTTTGGCCAGGATCCTTTGTTTAGAAAGCTGAGTTTTGGGTGTGGCGCTGATCGCGCCAGGGTTGGCGCTGATCGCGCCAGACCCATTGGCTGTGGCGCTGATGGCGCCAGAGGTTCGGCCAGTTCACATTTTTAGCGTGGACATGGCGCTGGTGGCGTGGATAGGTCGAGAGGTTGGCGCGGGTAGCGCCAAGAGCCGCGCGGATCGCGCCACAAGTGCCCTGGAAAACCAATTTTCTTTGGATTTTCACGCGCATAGCTCCAAGTGTGGCGCTGGTAGCACCACAGGTTCTGGAAGCTGGCGCTGGAGGCGCGGGAGTTGGCGCTGATGGCGCCAGACCACCGACATTGTGGCGCGGATCGCGCCAGACCTCGGGCAGGCTGACTATTTAAGGGCAAAACGCATTTTTCGGAGAGGAAAACCTCTTCTTCTTCCTCTAAACGTCCAGGACCTCCATTAGAGCAGCTCCAAGCTTTCTTAGCCCTTATATACTAGCCTAAACACCTCCCTGTGACCTTTGATTGTGAAAGAAACCTTCAGAAAGCTATAATCCTTCATCCTTTCTTTAAAAATCCCATTTGAGTGAGAGTTTGAATTCTCAAGTGAGAAACCTCAGAGAACTTGAGAGTGGTCGAGACTCAAGGCTTGGAACGGACAGAGAAGCTTGTGGAAGCTGTCCTGAGGCCTTCATAGTCGCCACTGAGGTAAGAAACTCTAGTTCTCTTGATTAGTTGGAATTTGGGGTTTTCTGAGTATTGTGACCCACACTGAGATGGGGCTAGAATTAGCCCAGGGTCCTGTTGAGAAACTTGTTTAGAGCGATGAATAGATGAAGGATTAGCTTTCAATTTTTGATTTAGATGACTTTGAATCTTGGCTCTGTATATGCCTGTGTGACTTATGTAGAGTCACTTGTTGATGGTTCTTTGATAGGCTAGAGCCTTGATTATAAGGTGTTAAGCCTAAGTGGCTAGTGGAACGAGACTTTGAGTTGAACTCAGTCCGTTCTAGTGATAATTGAGGTTAAGGCTGAGGAAACTATGCCATGTATGATTGTGTTTTGAGTCCAGATGACTCAGAGGCTTGGCTTTCAGCCTTGAGGGACCTTGAATGGTCTGTGACCAGCCTTGTGTGGGGCTGAGTATGATTGAACCCAGGATAGGGGAATTCTGTTATGATATGTTCTGTGAATTGGATGCCTGAGGGCTTATTTTGATATGAAAATTGCATGTGCCTTGATTAGGCTTTGATTCTGAGATTGTTGGTGGCGGGAGCCACAGACCTGGAAAGGAACGGCAGAGTGATCCCTTACCAGGTAAGTTCAGTGTTCTCTGGGGATGAATTCCCGCTTTGGTTGCACACCACACTCCTGGGGAGTGTTGGTCATGATTCATGCTGCATGCATTGGCTATGGCATTGTTTGGATTGATTTGATATCCATCTGCATTGGATATATGTATGCTATGATTGAAATATCAGTTAGCCAATAGATGAATACCGGCATTGAGGAGCTCCTCCGGGTATTCAAGGCGTTGAGGAGCTCCGTCCATTGGCCAATAGATGGATACCAGCATTGAGGAGCTCTACTGGGTATTCAGGGAGTTGAGGAGCTCCGCCCATGGCATTGAGGAGCTCTGCCATATTTTGACAGGTACTGACGTTGAGGAGCTCCGTCAGGGCGTTGAGGAGCTCCGCCAGGCATTGAGGAGCTCTGCCACCTGTCATGTATTGAGATTATGATTATGTTTATTGATTCTGATATGTTGAGGGCCAGAGGGCCAGGCCAGTGAGCCTTGTTTGTTATGTTGCCTGTATGTGTGATGTGGATCTGTGAGCCAGGGTGGGAATGATTTCCCAAGGACCCTGAGCTTACTGAGATATGTTATCTCACCCCGTGTGAGGTTTATATGATTTCAGGTGATCATTCTAGAAGAGAAGATCAGTCTCAGGGCAAGAGGCCCAGCAGGGACTAGGCTGCTTGACTGAGGAGTAGCATGGAGAGCTTGAAGGCTCTATTTTGATTCTATTTTGTTGTATAGTTCTGTATACCCCCGAGGAGGGTTGTTATTTCTTTTGTATCACCACAGGGCGATGTGAACACTGATGTATATATGTACAGAACTATTTATATATGTATATGAGATTCTTCCCTTGAGCATTTATGTTGTTTGTTTGACTATCTGCCTGTATGGTTAAGTTATCTGTCTAGATGATATGTGATTTGAGAAACTGGATCAGCAGGGGCGTGATATATATATATATATATATATATATATATATATATTGTTTTTGGTGTGTGTTATATGATATAATTGTGATTCCATACATAATGTATCAAGAAAAGCGATTCTATGCTTCCGTTGAGTTTTATAAACTATGTTTTAAGCGCTAATATGATATTATTAATGATAACACGTCGGAGGTCTACGGGGTGTTACAGGGCTTTTATTGCATTTGAATAATTGCCTTTATGTTCCGGGCATTTCTAGAAACATTATTTCAATTTCTTGTTTAGAATGAGATGGTTTTTCTTTTACTATTAGGGATGGTACATTTTCTATCATTATGAATGATATGGTTTATGCTACTGCTTCTTTGTAAATGGCATATATGTTTTAGAAACGGGAACAAAAGTTCTCAATGTGAATGTGAAACGACCTAGGATAGATAATCAATCTTATCTGTGGCATTGTAGACTAGGGCACATACATGAAACAAGATTGTCTAGGATGCATGCAAATGGATACCTAGATTCCATGGATTTGGAATCCTATGGACAATGTGAATATTGTCTATATGGGAAAATGAATCGTCACAAGCCCAAAGGGCTTAAGAGTCATAGGACTAGTGAGTTATTATAACTCATTCACTCTGATGTTTGTGGCCCAATGTCTATAGAGGCTAGAGGAGGATACTCCTATTTCATTACCTTTACGGATGATAAATCAAGATTTGGGTATGTTTACCTGATGAGATATAAATCCGAGGCCTTGGAAAAGTTCAAGGAGTATAGGAATAAAGTAGAGAAACAACGTGGAAAAATGATTAAGACATTATGATCAGATCGTGGTGGTGAGTATCTGAGCCATAAGTTTCAGGATTATCTGAGAGAGAATGGAATTCTCTCGCAGCTTACTGCACCTTACACACCACATCAAAATGGTGTTTCCGAAAGGAGAAACAGAACTTTGTTAGACATGGTCAGGTCTATGATGAGTGAGACTCAACTTCCAAAATCGTTTTGGGGATATGCCTTAGACACGGCGGTATACCTTCTAAATAGGGTATAGTCTAAATCTATTCAGACCACTCCATATGAGATATGGAATGGTAAAAGACCCAACCTGAGTTATCTCAGAGTATGGGGATCGCCAGCATATGTCAAATCGTTGACATCAAACAAACTTAGCGCTAAAAGCACTAAATGTCTATTTGTGGGGTATCCCAAAGGTACTAAAGGATACTACTTTTACTCATTGGACGAACACAAGGTGTTTGTGTCCAAAAATGATGAATTCCTTGAGAATAATTTACTCTTTCAAGGAGCCAGTAGGAGTAAAATTGATCTTGAAGAAGTTCAAGGACCAGAAGAACAGATTGAGGAACCCGAGTCTGCACCGCAGGTAACGTTCTCCAATGGAGAAGTAAACACACAACTTCCAAGGTCTACTAGAGTCATCCATCCACTTGAAAGGTATGTCAAGGACGTTGACTCCTCTAAATGGCTAGAAGCCATGAAATCTAAAATAGATTCGATGTATCAAAACAAGGTATGGACCTTGGTTCCAATTTCGCAAGAAAAAATTCCTATCGGTAGTAACTGGGTCTTTAAGAGAAAGACTGATGCAAATGGCAACGTTCAAACCTATAAAGCTAGGTTGGTTGCGAAAGGATATCGTCAAAGACAAGGTGTTGACTACGATGAGACTATCTCACCCGTTGCAATGATCAAATCTATTAGGATCATGCTTGCCATAACAGCATATCACGACTATGAGATTTGGCAAATGGATGTCAAGACTGCCTTCTTGAATGGATTCTTGAAGGAGGAAGTGTACATGACATAACCTAAAGGTTTTGAATCCAAAGGCCAAGAACATATGGTATGCAAGCTGCAAAGGTCGATATATGGGCTAAAGCAAGCATCACGAAGTTGGAATATTCGTTTTGATGAAATCGTTAGGAGTAACGGATTCATCAAGAATGAGGATGAACCTTGTGTTTACAAGAAGGATAGTGGGAGCAATGTTGTTTTCTTAGTACTCTATGTAGACGACATGCTACTAATAGGAAATGACATCCCTACATTACAAACAACTAAAGACTGGCTTTCAAAAAGTTTCACCATGAAGGATTTGGGAGAAGCGACCTTTATACTTGGTATAAAGATCTATAGAGATAGATCTAAAAGGCTATTGGGATTATCTCAATCCACGTATATTGACAAGATGCTAAGGAGGTTTAGCATGGAAGGGTCGAAAATGGGTTTTCTTCCCGTCAGTCATGGGGTACATCTTTCCAAGGCTATGTGTCCTAAGTCACAGCCTAAGAAAGACCGCATGAGTGGAATTCCATACGCTTCGGCTATTGGGTCCATCATGTATGCCATGATATGTACAAGACCAGATGTCTCATATGCTTTGAGTAGTACGAGCAGATACCAGTCAGAACCTAGAGAGGGTCACTGGACAGCAGTCAAGACCATCCTTAAGTACTTGAGAAGAACAAAGGATGCGTTTCTGGTTTATGATGGGGTAGATGAGCTTTCAGTGAAAGGATTCACTGACGCCAGCTTTCAGAGTGACACAGATGACTGCAAGTCACAGTCAGGGTTCGTATTCACCTTAAATGGTGGGGCAGTATCTTGGAAGAGTTCCAAGTAGGAGACTACAGCAGATTCTATGATAGAAGCTAAGTACATAGCCGCTTCAGAAGCAGCCAAGGAGGTCCTCTGGATCAAGAAGTTTATATCTGAACTACGGGTGGTTCCAAGAGTGGATGAGCCCATACAGTTGTATTGTGACAACACTGGGGCCATTGCGCAGTCAAAGGAACCTAGGTCTCATCAAAGATCTAAGCACGTGCTCCGCAGATATCACCTGATTAGAGAGATCATTGATAGGATGGATGAAAAGATGGATTATATTCCTACGGATGATAACCTAGCCAACTCTCTGACAAAGGTTGTTTCTCAGAGAAAACATGATGGTCATTATGAGGCTTTGGGTTTACGACTTAGGTCTGATTGGCTCTAGGCCAATCAGTGATGGGATCACGATCATGAGGATTCAAGGATACCATATCTCTACTCTTAATTTTAAGTTCCTAGTCTAGAGACACTGAGAATGGGATCAGTGATCTCGGGTAAGACTAGCATGACTTATCTACTTGTATGCAAATACAAGGTAAAGACCTCATGAGCTACAGACATGGAGATGTCTTAGCTAAAGTCGTGGGTGGACCTATAAGGGTATAGCTCGCACTAAACGGACCCACAAAAAGACTCTATGAGGAAATCTCACAGATAGTATCATTAGAGTAGTCTCTTATTATTTGGGTGTGTCTTTCCTTAGACCAAAAGTTTTCACCTAGACTGTGTTCTAGAAGACATGTTTTGATTGTATACCTCGTCTGCCTAAAACATAGAAACACATATGTATACCTTTGGGCATGTCATGAAAGAACACGAGTCTAGGGTGACTAGCTGAAGGAATTCGTCAAATCTCTGTGAGAGATTAGGTTATCTGTAAACCGAAGAAATCAGGATGACATTTAGGGGACTCGGGAATCTATGCATAGTAAAAGAAATTATGAGATGATCTGCCTTTAGAGTCAGTAAAATTGGAGACTCCCTATTTCGTATTAAAGCTTACCCTAGACCGCAAGGGCAGATAGGTTTCCTTACCTTAGGTTTTTTGGGAAGGTAACCGAGACGAAAGGAAATACATACGGAAACCAAATAGATTTAATAGGATGATCTTGTCATTTACCTAACTAGTTTTGGGGCAACAAAGCATTGCTAGTGCTATGTGTTGTCATTAAGTGGGTAGTGGCCTTGTTGGGCCCAAACTCATTTATGTCAGTAGCTATGTTGGGCCTAATAGGTCACACACTAACACTTTATTGTCATGACATTATAGCTTTAAAGGTTTTGGGCCTAATAATGGTTGTTGGCCCAAGAAGGAGTTTGGATACCTATCTTAAAGAGAGAAGGGCACATGAATGGAGTTAATGGGCTTGGATAGTCCAAGACATTATTAATTAATTTAAATAGTTAAATTAATTATCTAATATTTAAATTTGATAATTTAAATTTTGAAATTAAATATTTTAAATATGAATTAAATATAGTAGTTAGTTTCATATCAAAAGGAGAAGATGCGAGCTAAATTTGAATTTGAATTCAACTAGCATCTTATCATGATAATGTCCTAGATTTTAGGAAGAAGTTTGAGGGCTGATTAGGGGCGTTACATATGGCTGGATATTTAGTTATTATTTGGCAAAATAATTCCCAAGTAATTGACTTGGTCTTAGGAGGATATGATGGGAGGTTGTTGGCAATTTTTGAAATGCAACAACTCCACTTTTTCTTCACGTGTGGGGTGCTCCATAATTAGATTTGTTGGTTAAAAATCTGACTCAAACTCTTCTATAAAGTGTGCTCTTGTGATCATAGTTCTCTAATTGTTTTTGAAAAAAAACTATCTACCTTCCTCCCTTTCATGCGCCCCTTGTGTGAGTTTTGACAGAAAAATTCAGCCACCAATATCATCTATTGGTGACCCTCTTAGATAAGAAAAACACTTTGAAACCTAACCTTCTTCCTCTCCATTGGTATTTGTTGGTGGCCTTCAAGAAGTGTTCTTGAGTCTTGACAAGGAGTGGTGTGGATCAACATTAGAGGGCTTGTATCTTCAAGCCTATCCTTGATCATCAAGTTTCGAATATAAACAAGGTAATGTCTATGTCTTAAAGAATGATTTTTGTGTGGTATGTGTGTTTCCGCTTGAAAAATTTTGTTTTTTTTTTCTTCTCACATGCCTTCGGGCTTCAAGGCCCTATCTTTCAGTCAAGACCCCTCATGGATGGCAAATGGTTGGCCAACAAATTCCTACTGTTAGAAATGAAGAAGAAGTTGATGAAAAGGCTGAAGATGAAGGCCCTGCTCAACCATCTTACAGTCCATTTGAATCTCTCATGATTCAAAAGATGGATGCCTTATTGTCTCTACATCATGAGCACAAGACTGAGACTAATTAATCTATGGATGAGATGAAATCTAGGCTAGAGAACATAGAAGCTAGGCTTGTCCTTGATGATTTTGATAAACTAGCTTAGGTTTGTTGCATTTTTCTCTTATTGCTTTACTCTGTTTTTTTTTCTTTCCTCTAATTAATGTATTGTCTTTCCCTTTCCATTAATGAAGTTTTATTTTCTCCTTCTCATTATTTGCTATGCTATCTTTTTATCTTTGATAAGCCAAATAGGGGGAGAAAAATTGATTGACATCTAAAGAGCAAACAAACACTGTTTTGCTCTCTGTTGTGCTCTGTTTTCTGTTGTGTTTTTTACAAATCAAAAACTGATAAATTTATCTAAATAAGGGGGGAGCAAAATAAATCTAAGGAAGCAACTAATGAAAGTTAATGATTAATTTTTATGCAAGCATATCCCTTAACACTTGTTCTTGGCAAAGAGGTTGATTTGTTTTCAGGTTAACAAAGTTCAAGACTTCTATTTTCATCCCTCAAAGTACTTCAAAAATCAAACACATGGTCAATTAAATATTTGGCATGTTCAAAGTTAAAAAAGGGGAGATTGTTGGATATAGGGGGAGCAACAAGAAGAATAAAGCCAATGACTTAGAAGAATGTTTTGAGCTTTTCACATGCCTTGAAGATTGTAATTCAAATGAAGTGTATGAGAGACCAATCTTTTGATCCTTGCATTGCATGCACATAATCATTAACATGCTTAAATGTTTTCATTAAAGTATCAAAGCTACTCACACTTTGAAAAAGGATTTAATTGAGTAATGTTTTTGGAAAAATGTAATTTACACTGTTTTAATCGATTATTTGGTTCGTGTTTAAAACTGGAAAAACTTTGATGAACATATTAATCGATTACACAACTCTCATAATCAATTATGTAACATCCTCAAAATTATATTGAGTTATATTTATGATTGAATTATGGAAGTATGATGATAGTTGGATACAAAAAAAAAATAGGATAAATTTCATTTGAACATAAGTTGCCCAAAACTTCCATATCTGCCACCCGAATTTAAAAATTTATTTCTCTCTCAATTCTAATCCAAATTAAGTGTATGATATATGAAATTAAATATCAAGATGTCTAATACAACATATTAAAATTTCAGATAAATATAGTCTGTGTACTGCTTGCAGTAATTAAAACCTTAAGAGATGTCAATGTGGAATTTCTCAGCTTGCTGACAGTTTTGAAGTCTAGATTAAAAATGTTATAGCCATAGTTTTATAACTCCAAAATAAGCCATGTGATACCTTGTTAGAAAGATTAGGAAGTCTAGTTTAACATACTAGAAGATGAGGATTTATGGCCTAGTATATTGGTACATAATAAACAATGAACGAACCCATCTGGTTAAGTGTTTTTTTAGCTTTTTGGACCTTTGGATTGGGCACAACTTGTGACTCTTGGAATTTTGGCCCAAGGAATCAAATATTCATCTCAAACTTGGACTATCTAGAAGTGGATTCATGTGCCACATCCATGGAATAGGCATAGCTAAGTGAACTAATAGGAAGAAAAGTTTGGTAAACCAAACTCAATGGTAAGTTAATGAAGATAAGCTTTTTGAACCAACCTTTCTAGGTGGCCTTCAAGGTGGAAAGCAAGCATTAAATGAGGGAATCTTGCAAAATAAAATCTAGTTTCAGACAAATATTTTAGAACCAATCACAATTAGTCATTTGTACCAAGCTTTCCACATAACCACATGGTCATTAATGAAGGGAATCTATCCTTAAACATTAAAATATTGGTGTAACTATGATATTTGTATGTTTTTATGAATTTTGGCTATGTGTGTAGCTGTAGAAATTTGATAAAGGACATCAAGATTTCCAGTCAATTCCACATACAAGGCTAGCTTCTCCCAAGTTTATAATTAATAGAATCTTGGCAAAGAAAAATCAAGTCAAGATAAAGCTTAATTCATAAAATCTTCTAAGGTAAATGATTACCTAGTTAGAATCTAACTAAACTAACTTCTAAACCATTATTTTAGTCCAACTAAAACCATAAATCTGAACCAATCAACAAAGTATAAATTGCTAGGCTGCTCCAAGTTTTTTTTCATAAACCACTAGCACCAAAACTCATCCCATAGTTACTTGTTTCCTTGCACCTAACTTTTCATTTCTTATCTTCTCTTATTACATTCAAACCATAGCTTCACCTCTGCATCAAATTTTCTTCTTTTCAAGACTTCATTCCTTAGAGGATCTCCAAGAGAAGCAGCTACTTAATCAATTTCAAATCCAAATCCAATTGAGGTAGGCTAGGCTTCAATCTCTAGTTAAGCATTTGTTTGGATTAACCTATATGCTTAATTGGGCAGATTTATGGTTATTGTTTAGGTTAGAAATTCATGTTATTTGAAGGTTATTTTATGATATGGAAATATTGATTTAAACCATAGGATAGGTGATGATTTATAGACTGAAATATTGGTGATGTTTGGAAGTATATTTGGTGATCTTTGGAAGTGATTTTGATGATATTTTGGTTGTTTTGTTTCATAGTTTTATTATGGTACTGTTTTGAATTAATTTTTAGAAGCAGAGGTTGAATGGTATGTAGTTAAATGGTTCAAATGCTTAAGTGATTAAATTTGAGGATGAAGTAGTAAGGTGGTAGGTGAAAGGTATTAGAAATTATTTGAGAGATATATTGTGGTTTATTAGTTAGATTACTAACATGATTGTTTCTATTGCTTGAGGATACTCAATGGTCATGCCTTAGTGGTAATGATCTTACTTGAATAAGGTATCGTGGTTTAACCATACTTGTGGTACGTATGATGGTATGATAACAATATTTTTCCATAAAATGGTATGTATTTTTCTTATGGATTTTATTATGGATGGACTTTTGATTGATGTTATATTGATTCATGTTTCCAAGTCCAATAAGAGATTTTGTGAAACGGAATCTGATACTACATGCAGTACGATATGTAGTGACCAGGTGCAAATATATGGCATATGTAACACCCTGTAGGTCTCCGACGTGTTATCATTAATAATATCAGATTAGCGCATAAAACATAGTTTATAAAACTTAGCGGAAGCACAAAATCGCTTTTCTTGATACATTATGTATGGAATCACAGATATAAAGCATCTCACACACAAACATACATCTATCACGCCCCTGCTGATCCAGTTTTTCATCTCAAACATCATAAAGACAGATAACTACAAGACTTAGGCAGATAGTCATATGTACAACAAAAATATACTTAGGGAAAGTCTCATATCATAGACTCAGAAAGTTCTGTACATATATACATCAGTTTCCACATCACTCTGTGGGAATACAAAAGAATATCAGCCCTCCTCGAGGGTATACAGAACTATACATCAAAATGAAATCAAAACAGAGCCTTCAAGCTCTCCATGCTGCTCCTAAGTCAAGCAGCCTAGTCTCAACTGGGCCTCCTGCCCTGAGACTGCTCTTCTCTTTCAAAAATATCACCTGAAATCATGTAAACCCCACACGGGGTGAGATAACATATCTCAGTAAGCTCAGGGTCCATGGGAAATCATTCCCACCCTGGTCCACAGATTCACAACACATAAACAGGCAAACATATCACACATGGCCCACTGGCCTGGCCCTCTGGCCTCATCATATCAAATCAATATCATAATCTCAGCACATGACAGGTGGCAGAGCTCCTCAATGCCTGGCGGAGCTCCTCAACACCCTGACGGAGCTCCTCAATGTCAGTACCTGTCATGATGTGGCAGAGCTCCTCAATGCCTCGGGCGGAGCTCCTCAACCCCCAGAATACACGGCGGAGCTCCTCAACGCCGGTATTTATCTATTGGCCAACAGATATCTCAATCACAGCATGTATATATCCAATGCAGATACATATAAATCAACATAAACAATGCCATAGCCAATGCATGCAGCATGAATCATGACCAACACTCCCCAGGAGTGTGGTGTGCAACCAAAGCGGGAATTCATCCTCAGAGAACACTGAACTTACTTGGTAAGGTCTCAGTCAGCAGTTCCTTCCCAGGTCTGTGGCTCCTACCACCAACAGTTTCAATCTCAGGCCCTAATCAAGGCATATGCAAATATCATATCAAAATAAGCCCTCAGGCATAACATTCACAGTGCATATCATCTCAGAATTCCCCTATCCTAGGGTTCAATCCACTCAGCCTACACTAGGCTGCTCTCAGACCTCTCAAGGTCTCACAGGCTACATACAAGTCATCTGAGTCATCCCAGACTCCAAATATACAAGCATGGCCTAAGCTCATTAGCCTTATAGCCATCAATCATCATTGGAACGGTCTAAGCCTCAGCCCAGACGCCATTCCTCTAGCCTCTCAGGCTCAAAACCAACATAAACAAGCTCTGGCTTGGCTTGAGAATCACAAGTGACCTTGTCACAAAGCCACACATACAAGCCACAGAGCTCAAAATCCAAAGTTATCAAAAATAGAAACCGAAAGCTAATCCTTCATCTATTCATCACTCTGAACACATCTTTCAACAGGACCCTGGGCTAATTCTAGCCCCAGCACAAACGGGTCACTATTCATGAAAACCCTCAGATTCAAAATCAAACAGAGAAACTTGTGTTTCTTACCTCAGTGGCTACTCTAAAGGTCTCAGGATAGCTTCCTCCAGCTTCTGTGTCCTATATACGCCGTGGGTCTTCGCCAATCTCAAGCTCTCTGAGCTTTTCCTCTGAGAAATCGCTTCTCACTCAGAAAGGGGTTTCAAGAGCGAAAAATCGAAGGATTCAAGCTTCCATAGGTTTCTCTCACACTCAAAGGTCGAAAGGAAGTGTTTAGACTCTCAAATAGGGTCCTAAAAAGCTCGAAACTCCTCTAATGGAGGTCTGAACGAAGGAGGAAGAAGAAGGGAAGAAAAATGCCCAGCTTTTCGGGCTTCTGGGCCTTTTATAGGCCCAGACGTGACTCCCACGCTTCCAGCATGGAATCCCACGCTCCCAGTGTGGACTGGCAGAGGAAATAGCATTTTTGGGCTGCTTCCCACACCCCTAGCGTGGCCTCCACGCCCCAAGCGTGGCCTCCACGCCCCAAGCGTGGACATCCAGAGAAAATTGGTTTTCTGAGCTGCTTCCCGCGCCCCAGGCGTGGACCTCCACGCCCTAAGCGTGGAACCTCAGAAAACCCATAAATCAGCCTTAAACCTTAGGGTTATTATAGCATAAATTATGCATGTTTGCGTAAGACGATTGCAACGTCTACATCCAGTATGAGGTGTAGCTACATACAGTACAATATGTAGAGGCCATGTGCACCATGGGAAAATTCATTTCATGCATTCATATAGTTTGCATAATTATTTTATGATGATTTACTAACGTACTAATGTGTTTTGGTGGTTTAGGTTTGCCTACTGAGAAATTTTATTTCTCACTAGATTTGTTTCATTTTTTTATAGATAGCAATAGTGGTCGATTTCATTGACGCCTTGAACTGATGGTGGTACAAAGATAAAGAATTGTGTCTAGGAAATGAATGATGAAAGTGTTGTAGTATCTTTATGTTTTGTTGAGAATGATTTTTGTACAAGGACTGTGGCTATGTATTATATATATCAGTTTAACAACTTCTATAACTTCTATAATTTATATGTTTTAAAATTTATACTAGGATCCGTTCAGTAAAAGTAAAATAGTAATAAAAAAAATTATCTAACGATTCTTAAAAATTTAACCTTATTAAAAATATAATATCTAGAATAATTTTTGGTCATTACAGTTTTGGTATCAGAGAAGTTCATGCTGTTAGAGCATAAGGGTAATGGACTGACTATGTTTTTCTGTGTACTCTGAGTGTGCAAATTATATGTTTGTGTGTGATCGTTTGTGTTTGTTGAATTCTGACGCACTTTGCCTTATATTGAGCCTGATCACCTCAATATTTTGTTAAAGTGAATAGGAATTCATGGATAGTGGTAGTATATGCTACACATATGTTGTAGTCTAATGCTGAGTATTGGTGGAATAGCCATAAGCAAATTTTGGAAGGTAATGGAGAAGACATTTCATGGGAAGTTTTTAACACAACATTCTATGGTAAGTATTTTCCCATATCAGTAAGAAACGCTAAGGAGCTCAAATTTCTTAGGTTGTCACAAGGTAATAGTAGCGTGTCTGAATATATTGCTAAATTTGAAGAGTTAATTAAATTTTCCTCCACCTATCAATATAATCCTGATGAGCACTAGAAGTGCATGAAATTTGAAGGGGGGTTGAGGGAAGATATGTTGGAAAAAGTGGGACCCCTAGAAATTAGGGAGTTTGGTGTCCTGATAAATAAGTGTAGATTAATAGAAGAATATAAAAGGAGGTTTGTTGAAAAGAAAGAGTCAAGTAATAATTTTAGGAAGAAATTAGGACCTCAGCCTTTTAAATTTAAAAATAAGTTTAGCAGAGAAAATTTCAGACAGGTCAAGGTTCAGGCAGAGAGTGTGACAAATGTCACAAGATCCATGGAGATAGGCCATGCCCTATGACTCAAACCACTTGTTCTCGATGTAGAAAAATAGGGCATTTGGCAAAGGATTGTTGCAGTCGCAATAATGTTCAATGTTTTAAATGTGGAAAGATGGGACATTATACTAACAATTGCAGAGCTGAAAATCCCCAAGGCACCACACGTCCTTAGCATATTTGAAGGGTTTTTACCATAAATGCAGCAAAAGCATCTCAATTCGAAAATCTCATCGAGGGTAAGTGCAGAATTAAAGATAAAATTTTAACTGTATTATATCATTCAGGTGCTACTCACTCTTTCATTTCATATGACACTGCTATACAGTTAGGGATACCTTTATCTCAATTACCTTATGATCTTCTAGTTTCTGCTCCTACTGATAAACCTATTACTACTTGTCAAATCTGTATTAATTGTGTTTTTCAAATTGATCATAAATCTTTTTCTGCAAATTTGATTTGTCTTCCTTTGACTGGGTTTAGTGTAATTTTGGGTATGGATTGGCTTGCAGCTAACCATGTGTTGTTGGACTGTTCAAATAAAACCATTGTTTTACCTTCAAAAATCTCAGAAAACAGTTAAATCCAGTGTTTGTATTTGAACTCCATTGTTTCATGTTCTAGTAAAAATGAAATTCAAGGGTATGTTCTTTTATCAGCTAATATAACTGAATCAACTGATGAACTCTCTAATATATCTGTGGTAAGAGAATATCCGGATGTATTTCCAGATGAAATACCAGGGATACCTCCAGAAAGGGAAATAGAATTTTCTAGTGACCTAATTCTTGGATCTGGACCAAAATCCATAGCACCTTATAGGATGTCCCCTCTAGAGTTGGAAGAATTGAAAAAGCAACTAAAGGAGTTGTTGGAAAAGAAATTTATTAGACCTAGTGTTTCACCCTGGGGAGCTCCAGTTTTGTTAGTGAAAAAGAAAGATGGGGGAATGAGGCTTTGTGTAGATTATAGGCATCTTAATAAGACAACTATTAAAAATAAATATCCATTGCCTAGGATAGATGATCTTATGGACCAACTGAGAGGAGCAATAGTATTTTCTAAGATTGATCTTGGGTCAGGATACCATCAGATTAGAGTTAAGAATGAAGATATTCCTAAGACTGCATTTAGGACTAGATATGGGCATTATGAGTATTTAGTAATGTCTTTTGGATTAATTAATGCTCTAGCAGTTTTTATGGATTACATGAATAGAATATTTAGATCATATCTAGATAAGTTTGTAGTCGTCTTTATATATGATATACTTGTTTATTCAAAATTAGAAAAAGAGCATGAAAAGCATCTTAGAATAGTATTACAGACACTTAGAGAAAAGAAGTTGTATGCTAAATTATCTAAGTCTGAATTTTGGGCCAAGGAAGTGAAATTTTTAGGTCATGTTGTTTCTAAAGAAGAAATTTCAGTGGATCCTAGTAAGATTGAGGCAGTCATGAATTGTGAAAGACCAACCACAGTAACTGAGATTAGGAGTTTTCTAGGATTAGCTGGTTATTATAGGAAGTTTATTAAAGGGTTTTCACAAATAGCTTTACCTCTGACTAGCTTGACTAGGAAAAACGTGCCTTTTGTATGGTTTATTAAAGGGCTTTCACAGTATTCATTTTTGCAACAGGAGCAAAAGTCTCATCATAGTCAATACCATAGGTTTGAGTGTAGCCTTTGGCAACTAACCGAGCCTTATATCTTTCAAGAGTACCATCAGAATTGTATTTCAAAGTATAAACCCATCTGCATCATACTGCTTTCTTTCCATTTGGTCTATCAACAACTGCCCATGTGTTATTTTTCTCTAAGGCATTCATCTCTTCTTGCATGGCTTGAGTCCACTTCTCATCTTTTAATGCTTCATCTACTGATTTTAGAATTGAGATTGAATCTAGTGCTGAAATAAAGCCTTTATGCTGCATAGAAAGTTTAGCTGAAGAGACAAATTGTGAGATAGGATATTTAGTACAAGCTGGACAAGAAGAACAATAATTTTTGGTACAGGACCTCTTCCCTATTCTTAGGGCAATGGGCAAGTTATCAGAAACACTAGGTAAGTCATCAGAAGCAACATGCAAGTCTTGGGACAACTCATCAGATACACTAATATTAGGTTCAAAAATAGGAGATTCAGGACTTACCGTTTGTTCAGATGATTGAGGTTGCTGAGGAGGCAATGGGGGCTCCTCGCTCCTGTGATATAATAACTCAAGTGTATCAATTCTTCGTATTTCTGGACCATTAGTCGATGGGGCAGACATAGAAGGATTCGAAACAATGGGAAAAAATACAGAAGTAGACATGAAAGGTTCAGACTCAAAGAAAGAAGATGACTCAGAACTTACCGAACTGCTCTTCCCCTGAAGATGAGGACTAGGGAAAAAAGACTCATATTCATGAAATGTGACATCCATAGATACAAAGGTTTTTCGACAAGCAGGATGATAACACTTGTAGCCTTTCTTATCAGGAGCTATCCAAGAAAAATACATTTGAGAGCTCTAGGATCCAACTTACTACGATGATGTTTGTGAATATGGACAAAGGCAACACATCCAAACACTTGGGGTTGAAGAATTTGTAAGGAGGACACTGATGGAAAGAAGGAAGTCATAAAGTGAATAGGACTTATATTGTCAAGGACCCGGGAGGGTAATCGATTGATTAAGAAAGCTGCAATAAGGATGGCATCTCCCCAAAAATGATTTGGTACATTTGTTTGAAAAAGGAGAGCACGAGCAACTTCAAGAAGATGACGATTCTTTCTCTCAGCAACTCCATTTTGCTAAGGAGTGTCAACACACTTGAGTTCATGAATCATACCCTGATCTTGGAGAAACTGAGAAAGACGTTGATTGACATATTCAGTGCCATTGTCAGACCTTATCCTTTTAATTCTTTTCCCAAATTGAGTTTCAATCATTTATAAAATTTGAAGAATAATTGAGCTAGCCATGCCTCATAGCTCTAGCCTCCACTGATGGTCTGCTCCTCTGACACCCTCGGTGTCCAGCCCTACCAAGGCATACAAGCACACATTACAGACCATTCAAGCATATAAACATGAACAAGCTCATCAAGCAGACATCCACTGCCTCCGGGAAAGGAACCACAGTCCTTCCCATCAACCTGAGCATCTACTCTAAGGTTCATCAGGCTCATCCATCACAAGCCTTTCCATAGACCCTCAGTGGTCTATCTCAGATCATCCATGGCCTTAGAGTCCCTTCAGACTCATCCACAAGTCATTCTCAGAGAGTTCAAAGCTCTAACAACCTAAATCCTCTGGGTTTCTCAGGGCTTGGACGGTTTATCTCCCAGACACCGTCTCCATGGCCTATCAGGCACCTCAAGCCCATACAAAAGCTCTTGCATGTTACAACTCAAGTGACTCAGTCCAAGTCACACATGCATACCCTAGAGCCAGAACCAACGTTCTCCAAATCACAAATTGAAAGCTAATCCTTCCTCCTTACATCATTCTAAGCACTTCTCTCAACTGGACCCAGAGCTAATTCTAGCCCTATCACAGATGGGTCACTATTCACCCAAAACCCC
>PYAF01005723.1:1388-16994 GCA_007407185.1 Glycine tomentella
TTGCACAACAAGTGATTAGTAGAACCAAAAATTATATCATCCACATACACTTGAACCAATAAGAAATCATTGTCATGCCTTTTGATAAACAGAGTTTTATCAATACTGCCCCTTGTAAAAGATTGATCAAGCAGAAATTTGCTCAACCTTTCATACCATTGTCTAGGAGCTTGTTTCAAACCATAAAGTGCCTTTTTCAATTTATAAACATAGTTTGGATGTTTGAAATCAGTAAAACCAGGAGGTTGTTCAACATATACTTCCTCCTCAATGTATCCATTCAAAAATGCACTTTTAACATCTATTTGAAAAAGTTTGAAATTCATGAGACATGCATATGCAAGTAATAACCTGATTGCTTCCAATCTTGCAACTGGAGCAAATGTTTCCTCATAGTCTATGCCTTCTTCTTGGTTATAGCCTTTAGCCACCAATCTAGCTTTATTTCTGACTATGATTCCACTCTCATCAAGTTTATTTCTAAAAACCGATTTAGTGCCAATGGGTTTAAGAGATGAGGGTCTAGGAACAAGTTCCCAAACTTCATTCCTCTTAAACTGATTGAGCTCATCATGAATGGCATGCATCCAATGTTCATTATTCAAGGCTTGATCAATGTTCTTAGGTTCAATTTGAGAAACAAAAGCCATGTCACAGCATAGGTTCTTTAATGAGGATCTAGTAGATACTCCCTTTGAAACTTCACCTATGATGTTGTTAAGTGATAAGTCTCTTGTTGTTCTCCAATCTTTAGGCACTTGAACAGGGGTTGTGGATTTTGCTTCAGCACTTGGTTCTTCATTTTTGGTTGAGGTTTTGTCTATTTCAATTAATTCTTCCAGCTGACCTGCATCATTGTCAATTTCTTTTTCCTCCTTAGAGGGATTAGTTTCATCACAAATCACATGTACAGATTCTTCAATGCACATTGTTCTTTTGTTGAATACTCTATAAGCCTTGCTATGCAATGAATATCCAAGGAAAATTGCTTCATCTGCCTTAGCATCAAATTTTCCTAGTGATTCTTTCCCATTGTTCAATACAAAGCACTTGCTACCAAATACTAACACCCGCCCTTTCTCGACGAGCGGATGCTTTAGGCCTTCGTCGCTCAGGACCTCCACCAACAGGCCATTGCATTCCTCCTCTAGTCCTAGCCATAATCTGCACAACATTTGTTTATCGGGTTACACAGGTCCAATTCACAGTCATAGTAACCAATCAAGTCAAATTCTAAGCAAACAATCCCATTTCGGGTTAAACAGGCTTCATTCACATGCATGGTGACCGATACAGTCCAATTCTAACCAAACAATCCAACAATGTGTTCAACAGATCCAATTCACAGTCATAGTAACCAATCAAGTCAAATTCTAAGCAAACAATCCCATTTCAGGTTCAACAGGCTTCATTCACATGCATGGTGACCGATACAGTCCAATTCTAACCAAACAATCCAACAATGTGTTCAACATATCCAATTCACAGTCATCGTAACCAATCAAGTGAAATTCTAAGCAAACAATCCCATTTCGGGTTAAACAGGCTTCATTCACATGCATGGTGACCGATACAGTCCAATTCTAACCAAACAATCCAACAATGTGTTCAACAGGTCCAATTCACAATCTCCCATACCGGGGTCGACAACTTTCACTCACAGCCATAATCAACAAAAAAGTCAAATTCTAACAAAACAATCCCATAACGGGGTAAACAACTTTGATTCACAGGCATATTCAACTAAAAAGTCCAATTCTAACACAAGTTTCATTCACATGCATAGTCACCTATATAGTCCAATTTGCACTGCAACAATTTCCATAAGAGGTATAACAACTTTGATTTATTCATATTTCATGGTTTGTTTCCATATTTAATTAGAATTAGTACTCATTGTATTAGTGTACTCAACCTTATAGTTGTCATGATACACTAGTACTTAACCAAATTCTATAAAAGGATCATTTACTCAGCATCTTATATCACCATTTCAATCTAATATTCCTAAACATAAAAAAAATGAATGAAACTTACACACTTATGCCGCTTAATGCATGAAACAAAAGCAATCAAGGAAAACCTTTTAAATGAATGAAATTTCACTTATTTGGGTGTTTACTCCATGAAACAAAAAGTAGTCAAGGTAAGCCTTCTAAATGAACCAAATTTCTACAGTTGAACACTTACTTTCTGGAACAGTGTCTAAATTGCTAATTTTGTTAATGTCTTCATCATTTTCACTGTGCTCTTATTTATTTATGTCTCAATTATATGTCTATAGAACAGATCCTAATTTACATATATACATAGAATCTTGAACTCCTTATCTGAAATTTAAGTTAATCATTGCTTGCAATCCCATACCGGCTTAGACAACTTTCATTCACAGCCATACTCACAACCATACAGTCTATATTTGACAGTTCTTTATTGTTGAACATCACATGTAAAAAATCAAACACAATTCATAGCATGTCGTCATCAATGTATGACTAACAATTGCGAAATCATGTTCTTAATTATTTAAAAAGCATGTCATCATCAACATATGGATAAAAATTAAAAAATCATGCTCCTAATTATCTAAAAAACATTTTTTTCCACAAAAATTGCCTCTTACGGATTAACGGATCCGTATAACCCATGCAGATTGATGGATCCGTATGGACTATACGGATCACGTAATCCGTAAGTCTCATACGGATTGGGCAATCTGTATGACGCTTACGGATTACGTGATCCGTAAAACCCATACGGATCCGTCAATCCGTATGTGTTATACGAATTACCGAATCCGTATAGCACATACGGATTGGGCAATCCATGTGTTTTATACGGATTATCGAATCCGTATAACCCAGCCTCCTCCCATTGATGAACAAATCACAGAAAACAGCGAGGGACCAGAGAAACTTACCTCACCAGCGTCGTCACCACCCACAGAATACGCCACCAGCCAATGCCACCACCAAAAGGAGAACGAAAGGATGAAGAAAGGAAACGATGAACGGCCACGGGGAGACGAAGGAACGCAGGAGAAGAAGAAGAAAACATTTTAAGTTTTAAAATTTAAATGGCCAACGGTACAATGGGAAATGCACTATTTTGCAAATGGTGTAAAAGAAATTTAAATGGTGTATGAAGCTTCACTCTATATCCCTTAGAAGGGATGGGCCCACTTCACCATGTTGTCCAGATGCTGGCTCCCCTAGACAAAAAAGGTTTATCGAGTGTTGAACCCTTTGCCTTCCACCTCCCTCCTCATCTTTCTCATTCGATATCTGTTTCATACTTTTTCCTTCCCCCTCTGACCTCTTTTCAAATAGATTACCTTCTTCATCTTCTACTACCCTATCACCGTCGCCCCCTTTCTCAACAAGTTTCCCTTTTTTGTGTTTAGAATTCAAATATTCCTTTGCTCTCATCCTACTTGTCTCCCTTTTTTTCTCTATACAGCTAGCTTCTATATGAGCACTGTTCCCTAGCCTTCCCCCACCCGCTCTCTTGGTTGGACCACTAAATAATATTTTTTGATTACTGCACCGAAGGCATATCATGATCCATACATCGCAAAGCTCTGTGATGTTGTTGTCGTTGGCCTCCACCAAACACCTCCGCCGCATCGTCCTCATTGCCGAGCCCCTTGTCCCATTCAAATTGTTTCGATCTAACTTCTATTCCGATGTCACTATGCATCTACAACTACAACAATTTTTATCTATATCGACATTTGCTCCATAATCTTCGCCAATGTACCCTTCCATTAATCTTGACCCTTATGGACTTGATAACTGGGTTCTAGGACGAGACTAACACCTAGATTTTGGTGTACTTAACCCTATTCATATCAACAGTTGCTGAATCCATCTCGATGTATCTCCCAACAGGCCCCACCAATTGCTCAAAACATTGTTCATTCCAAGTATGAAGCGGAACTCCATAACATCTCAACCATGCCATCCTATTTCCGGTGTATATATAGATCTGGTTGCGACTTTTCAATGACACCGAACACCTCCCACATACCCTCATTGCTGTTTTTATCCATCTCCCTGATATTTTCTTCATCAATCCAGGAAATGAGCACTGCATCATCACCTATGTATCTCAGTCTAACATCTCCAACTCCCCAAAACAAGAAAATTTTCTTGCATTTTATCCAACGCCTTCAAATTTTTTAGCTTTCCAACCCAACAATGAATTAACCACTCCAAATTGACCTTTGGTGCTTGAATGACTTGCCCTTTCCAACCATCCGTTCTCCCATCTTTTGCGCAGGGTTGCTTAACCTGCCATATTTGTTGATTTCTAGCTACTCACATTTCCTCTAAGTGTCTGTACGTACAACCCCTATTGTCTAACTGTCTGTTTTCGATTCCTACTACTGTTTACTCTTTCACCCTCCACCCTAGGATTTGCTTCATTTTTATATGCCCCATGAAAATTCTGCTTTCCCAACTCCACCAGTCTCTTTTGTTTGTTGTGTTTTGGAATATTCACATTGAGTTTGATGTTTCTAATGTGAATATTATCCTACAGGCTTCTGAATTCCTTTTCATTTTGTGCTCCTCTGAATCTAACAAATCCAAACTGGTGTCCACTACTATTCCTTCTCTTCGCAATATACACCTCCCGTACCTTTCCATATTTTTGGAACCCTTGTCAGTTGCCACATGTCCTCCTCATTGTAAGCCATAGAAAACTTTGAGAAGTAAACAGTTGACACGTCCCCTTTATTCCTCCCTCCCTCCCTCCCCAGTGTGCGTGTCTCTCTTTCGCCCTCTCTCACACCCTTTCTCCATGGAAAAAACGTAGCCCATAAATAGTTAGCTTCAATTCATGAACTGGAGATGCAGAGTTGGTATATTGGTGCTTCATTCATGGGATGCTGGGAAATCTTGGGTTCTTAAAATCTTCGCCTTTATTAATACATGCATCTACTATCGTATTAATGTCATCTTTATCTTTCAGAGACAATGTGTCATGTATTGAAACAATAGCGTTTGAAATTTTGCAATAATGCACTCCACTTAATTTTTCTATCCTCTTTCTCCTCCTCTTTTCCATGAAGGCTCTCGTGAATGTATAAGTGATATATAGACAAGCCAACCTGGTTGTATCATGTATGGCTAAGAGATTGATCATCAATTGAATTCGATTTAGTTTATTATTCACACTTTAAATGAATCACAAAAAAGTTTTATAAGTTTAGCTGGCGTTAACCCGAAAGTTCATGTTTGCGTTACATTTGTTTTCCTAGAAATTTTTATTATTTAGAATTTGAACGCTATTGAATGTTTGAACTATTAGAATCAATTAGCATTAGATTCTTTTTTCTTTTTTAGAAAAGTGAGCAAGATAGGTAATTGGAAAAGCAAAAAAGAGAAGAATTATATTATATCTTTTGTAAGTGTTTTGCTTATTATCGACCCCAACCCATTTGATACTATCACAAGCAAAATAGACTAAGCACAAAATCTAGCGTTTAAATGGGCTTGCAATTATCTTTCGTTCGTCGACATGTGGGTAACAAGCCTAACTTTAGCATGTGATCCATCATCACCCATAACTATTTCTTTAACCATAAAAGTAAAACAAATTCAAGATAATCTCAAGGCCATTTATTTATTTATGTTACGATGTTATGATAAACAAATCAATTTTATTCAACATCGATCTATAAGCATGTATTTCAGACTTAAACGCAGATTAGGAGAGAGAAAAAAACACTTATCAACAAACATAAAAATCTGATTTAGTGTGTTCTTATCCACCTCTATTGGACTGATTTAGTGTGGCAATGAGAAAAGTTCCTATTACCGTTGCATACTTCTGCTTCCTTCACTTTTCTCGTTGCATTGATTTCGGAAAGCTCATTTTGAATAAAAACATACTAAATCAATGGAAATTACAAGTAATAGTGGAAGAACTTGTTTTGTTTGTATGGAAGCTTTTCTATAAACATGTTTAGAAGAAGAGAATTAGAAGAAAAAAAATAAAACGAGCTATCCATAAATTAAAATGAGTTTTTTATTAGCTCATTTGTAGATATCATCTCATCTTTTAGAAAAACTATATTGATAAACTTGTAAAACTTAGTTAATGAAAAATTTATTTTTACTTATAAAAAAATTGATCTCATTTTTTTTCTTATTTTCTTCTTTTTGAAATACTTTTAAAAAAACTTATCCAAACAGGTACAAATTGCAGGAAGTTTTATCCATCTTTCATGAATTATTCAATACTTATTAATTATATTATATAATATAATATATGTATAAAACCTTCAAAGTAAAATAATTAATACATAATAAAAATTTTATGATTAGTCAAAATATAGAGGAAAAACTTTGCATTAACTAACAAATCCTGAGGAGGAAATTAAGTGTAATACTGATGGGGCTGCTAGAAACAACCCCGGTTTGCGGGTTGAAGAGGCATCTTTATTGACATAAATGCTCTGTTTTTAGGTTGTTTTGCTGCCTCCGTTGGGAATAACTTCGCTTTTTATGCTGAGGTGATGACTGTCATTTTTGTTGGATTAAACTTTAATAATAATAAATTAGATATGTGAAGAGTCATGTCCCTTGGTGAAGAAATTACTCATGTGAAGAGTCATGTCCCTTGGTGAAGAAGTTACTCATATGAAGAGTCATATCCCTAGATGAAGAAGTTACTCAAGTGAAGAGTCATGTATTACTTATAAATAGCGTCTCATGTAAAAGGTCAAAGTGTGGTTTTGGCAGACCATTATCTAAATACATCAGAAGTATTCTATCAAAGAAATTGTTGTGTGTTTGTGTGAGTGCACCAGTGTGTGTGAGGACCTGTGATACCACAATTTTGGCTATTGAAGAAGCCAAGAAAATAAGGTAGAAGTACCTGTGGATTGAAACTAACTCTACTTTATTGGTTCAAGCCCTCTCCTGAGGAGATCTGTTCAAAACCATTGGCTCAACTGCATAAAGCCTTCTCTTATCTTCTTCTTTAGGATTAGTCATATATTTTGTGAGGCTAATGCTTTTGCTGGCAAGCTAACCTCCTTTGATGCAGTCTTTTGTTTACTCTTGGTGGGATTACCCTCCTAGTCTTATTTCTAGGGAGCTCCTTAAATACAGACAATACCTTCCCTTTTACAAATTCACATAGTTATTTCCTTGGATTTGGTTTGGTTCCCCCAAGTGTGTTTGTTCCTTTTTGAGCTTCAATATATTTAAGTGGAGTGACCTTTTTGATCACCTTTAGTAGTGTCAATATAATTGGGATACCCACCTTAGTTGTCTTGATTTCACTCCCCAATCTTTATAAACAAAAAAAGAAAAAGAGAAGAAGAAATTAAACCACCAATTTAGAATTTGAATCACGCACCTACCTATTTAGGACAGAATCAAAACAATCACTGTCTGTCAATTAGTTGCATTTACTGTTTCTCCTTTCTGAAAAAGGATACAATGAAATTCTCACACTTACTATAGCACAACTGTTTTGCTTTTGTTTTTATTTTTTTTTTTATTTTTTAGAAAGAGGAATTCACACACTATCCATTTTAATTACTACTAATTATCATTTTTGTTAGTAATATTTTTTGTGAAGAAGTTATTAACACAGACAAGGACTGACCCACAAGCAGACTAATGTCAAGGGAGGAGGAACCATAATTATTCATAAAAAACAAACTACATGCATGGTTAAACCGTAAATAATACATAAGTGTTTTCATTGTTAAGCTTATTATGAACAAACACGTGGCATATCTGAAAGCAAACTACAAATAGACCAAAACAACAGTCAACCTGGTATGCAACAGAATTAATTTGACGATACTTTCCTATAAATATATAGTTTTGGACTTTTGGTGTGAAGCGATAGTTTTATTGTGTCCTGATCAACTTTTTTTCCTAATTAGTATATAGTACTATATTAGTTCAAAACTCGTTTTCAAATGTATTATAAACTTTGATAGGGACATATCCCAGCACCTACTTTACCTAGGAAGATTCAAATTCCCAGCAAGACAACCTTTCCAAGGCGAATATCACGGTCACCTAGAATCAAATTACTGTCTATGACATTATATATCCATATTCAAAGAATATATATGTTCATATTGAAAAAAATTGCCTTTTATTCGATAATAGTGATATTTTCTTTATGTTGATGTCCTTATCTTTATTGAAAATGGCCTAATTTGTTTGATCATAAAAGGGAAATATTGTCTTACAATATGGGGCTCACATGTTGATTTTATTTTCCTCTAATGAATTAGCATTAATAAACTACGTACTTGTGGGGTGATTATGATTGTGGATATGACTCTATAATCCTTTGGTAGAAACTCAAGAGGCTTGCTTAGTATGAGGAATTTTGACAAGTTCTAAGTAATTGATGATTTCCTTGGCTCTAGATTTATTGGTTTCCAAGATTATTAGATTCAAATTGGGAAGGGTTGCTTCATACTTAATGTTCAAATGAGGAGAAAAGATTTCTATGGTAAAGTCTGAAAATGTCTTAAGGTTCATTTTGGCTGAGTATTATGATGCATTGAAGGAGAATTTAATGTTATTGCAGAGAAAGAAAAGGACGACCTTCCTTTTGATAAAGGAATATTGAAGATTTCAATCAACTTATGGTTAATATAGGACTCAGTACTAACATGCTTCTGCTAGATAGAGATTTTACTTAGTATAGGCTGATGGATTATCTATATATGAATAGATTAAATAGTTTCTTGCATTTAATTAGAAGATTGGTTTGAAGTTTGGAGGCACTTAGCTTAGGGGATTCAAAATAGAGATGTCTTAGACCATTTTCAATCATTCATAGGAGCTTCAATATAGCTATAGCTTGGGAACTAAAATCATTTCAGTTTAACAACTAATATTTATTAGATGGGGAAGCCCTTGATAACATTGTCACAAATTTTTGGGGGTAATTTGATAACTTTTTCTTAGATAATTAACTTTTTTCTTTCATTGTACCTCATATCTGTGCACACAGAAACATGTCACATGTAAATTCTGCAATAACACAATAATTCATATCAATCAAGTTACAAAGACAATTTTCCCATTAATATATACGCAATACTTTTTCTCTCCCAGATTTATAAAGTCAAGCTTGAAATCTGGTTGCAGAAATTATAATAATACCTTCACCTTTGAATTTAGATTGTTAACGAAGTGTACCATTTATTCTTTCTTCCTTGTGTCATAAATAAATTCAATAAAAAAAACTTTAAGAATATACTTGGTTTAGTTTCTTAGTCATTCCTCCATTCTCAACGTAATATATGTTTATAACTTGATTGCCTAGTTATTTCAATATATATATATATATATATATATATAGCAATTAACATAAGCTGGTTTAGACGTTTAGTTGCAAGAATGCTTTCATGTACTAAAGACTCAACCCTTCTTCTTTTCAGCACTTTCAGTCCTTCTCACATCTTCAGTTTTGTTCTATTATTTTACCTTATCAATTTTACTTCTCTGCAAATTTAATTCCTCCTTGCATTATCAACTTTCAACAGCTGAACCAAAGCAAATAAAAAAACATAAAAGAAGCCAAATTTTCTGCATGCTATTCTCTCTCTCTCTCTCTCTCTCTCTCTCTCACACACACACACACACACAAGTATAAATTTTTCTTCTGTTTCAAAACTTGAATAAAAAAGGCATAGGAGGCGAGAGAAGAAGGAATCAGTTGAAGTGATGTTGTTTCTACCAATAGTTTTCGTTTTCCTATGTTCGATCTATTTCCTGCAGGAAGACCATCAAACAAATAAATAACAAAGTTTTTAATGTATAGAAAAGGTGAGAAATTAAGAAGCATGGAAAGCAAGAAGATGTGGAACGAATTTGAGAATTAAATTGTGTAGAAAAGGAAATGCTTGGAGTTATGCATTGCCATCAACCTTTTGTCAAGAGTTGCAAATGGTAATAGAAAATATAAAAGAAACAAACCTCTTCATTTTCACTGCTTAACATCGTTCTTTGTAGTGTCTGAATGACAAAGCCTTTTGCAGTAAAGGATTAATCTTGTGCCCCAAATATATATTGCTTATTTTTACATATCCATGATTTTAGGTGAATATATAATTTGTTTACAATCTATTTCTTCTATAAAATTAAGGCTTTTCTTTCTTGATTCCAGTTTTCTTGTGTTTGTGCTTTTGCCTTTTGGTATTTGCCAACTGTGGTCTCTGTTCTTTTCCTTGGTTACTCTCTTTTAAGACCTATCATTGTACTATTTAATAAGAGTTATAGTACTATTTCTAGAATAAATTTTTATAAATATTTTTTTAGACCTTTATCATGCTAAATATTCAAATTTGTTCTTGAATTTATAGGTTCTTAAAAAAAGAAAAATTAAAATTTTGTTTCGAAATGTGCAAAAAATATGACAAATTAGTCATATCATTAATTTTTTCGATTAACAGAAATAGACGTGTCAACATGACATTACTAGTGATGATGTGTTGCTCATGGTTGTCATGTATCATTCATATCATTGTCATATGTTATCAATATGATTGTTATGTATCAAAAAGTTAACTTTTTAATTTGATCTCTGAACTTAACAAATTATTATTCTTTTAGTCCCTAAATTTAACTACTTATCAATATTTTGGTCCTGAACTTAATTTTGTATTGTTATTTTGGTTCCTGAAAGCACTTTTAAATTTTTAATAAGTGTCATATTACATATAAATTATTAGCATAACGATAATAAGTGATATTTGGTTATAGTGATAATAATTATTCACCGGGATTAAAATTGAATGAAAAATAACTAGAAAATATAGAAATCAGAAATATTATATTTTATATTTGAAATCATTATTAATTTAATTATTATATTTTATTAAATTAAAATTCTAACAAATAATATCATAACAATAATAAACAATAGTATAATTGAAAGGAAAATAAATAAACATATGAAAATTAAATTATTTTTTTTCATAAGAATCAAATTGAAAATGCATATTAAGTAAATATTAGATACTAATAAATATTTTTTTAAAAGTTAGTACATTTATTTAATTAAGGAGAAAATTAAAAGTAAAAAGATATAAAATTAATTATTTTATTCAATCGATGAATTTAGATATTTTTTATTTTTCACCTTTTATTTATTTTCTTTTATTTTTGTATATTTCAACATTACTAATATAATGAGTTAAGGATATTTTATAAGTCGTATATATTATATACTCCAACAAGATAGACGACAACTACATTTTCCATTGAAAATATAATTGTTGAATTATATTTTCAACTTATAATAAGTCATATCCTCTAATACTTAACCCTTGAACAACCATGTGCTAAGTACAAAGATTTGGAAAAAAATATGGGAAAGATGCACTTCACTTGTCCCATAAAAAAGGGTACATAAAAAAAATGATTTTAACACTTTCATTTTTCTTCCTTTCGTGATGGTCAAGGATTTTTAATTATTTTTTCTTCATTAACATTATTGTATAAAATAGATTAATTAATTAATTAATCTAATATTCTACACATATTAATAGCATATAAGATAATAACTTGAATAAAATTTCTAGGACCAAAATGACAATATGTTTTAAGTTTAAGAATCAAAATGATAGCACGTGTTAAATTCAGGGATCAAAATGTCGTCAAATAGATATAGATATATAAATATATGAAGTATATGAGAATACCCATTTTTTCTATTGATTTTTTTAAAAATACATGTTAAGTTTAGATATCAAAATATCAATAAATACTTAAGTTTAAAGATTAAAATGATAACAAATAATTAAATTCAAAGATTAAATTGAAAAATTAGCTATTTAACACGTGACAACTACACAAATGACATGTAACAATTGTCAACTAATACGTAAACATGACCGTTAAAGTTAACGAAAGACACTTAACGTTATGATAAATTTATTGAACTATTTGTACATTAAAAAAAACAAAATTTTACTTTTTTATTTTTCAAATAGCCAACTGCTCGTTGCTAACAAATTCACGTAGGAATTTGAGTATGTGGCCCTTATTTTTTCTTTCTTTTGTACATCTATCTGATTATAAGAATTTCTTCATTAGTTGTACAAACATAATTTCTCATTTTATAATGTCTATATGACTATATCTAACATGCTAAAATAATAAGAGCTAGCGTGCAGAACTTTTTTCTTGCGCGTGTTGAAATAGTCTTAGAAAACAACCCACATAAAACTCAAGGTACTGTTTTTTATTAGAAAAACAAATTTTATTATAATAAAAATATAAAGAATATTTTAACCCATTTTTCAATCAAATGCAACCTTCATTTACAGCCTTTTCATCTATCTTTACACTCTTAAGGAGATGTATATCAATCTGAAAAAGAACTCGATGTCCCTTTCAATCTACCATAAAATCAAGACTTAACCTTATTAATGCGTCCAGAATCTGTAAATTACTACTACTTCGTTAAAAATAAAAATGAAGTTCCTAGTTACTAGTTAAAAATAAAATAGTCTTGTATATTCTTATTTGGTTTAATTACTCATCATTTACTTCGTGTAGTTGTAAAAAAATTTAACTTTTAGTCTTTATACTTAAAAAATCATTTCTTTTAGTCTTTATAAGTACATATTATTTTTAATTTCTTTTAGTTCATATGAATATAAATGATAGGGATTAAAATGGATAAAAATTGTATGTACATGAACTAAAAAAATTAAAAATATGTATATAAATCAAAATGGATAATTTTTATATATAAAGATTAAAACATAAAATTTTTGTAACTATAGAGATTAAATAAGTAATTAAATCTTCTGATTATAGTGCTAGCTGAATTCCTTGGAGGTTAACTCATTAGGATCAGTCTAATGATAAAGGATTAAATATAGTTTGCACGAGATCTTAAATTTAAATCTTATTGACACTATTATAAAAAACCAAAAAACAAAAAAAAAATGCTTGGAGGTTCTCCAACATGGGCTCTTCTCCCTGCAGTACATGTCCTTCACCCTCTCATGCAAAATGTTCTTAGGTAGGAATATCCCACCATAATGCTGGGGAACACCACATGACGTCCTACCACACTTCTAATTAAAAATAAATAAATAAATAAATCTCACATAAATTTATCATGGCTTGATCCATTTTTCTACACTTACTAATGAAAAGAGATCAAATGAATTGTAAATAACATTATTATAAAGTTTAAATAAAAAAGTTGCCACAATCTATTTATTTTTATTATTATTATTATCATCATCATCATTCTTATCGTTTTTTCAATAATGTGTTTGACAAGCTTTTTAAGTCAATGTCTAGCTTATTTAGAAGAAGTTGATTTAACCAAATTAGATTTGTTTAATAAAAAGAACTTCGTAGCTTTTAGCATATTTTTTTAAAAAGCTATTTCATATATTGTTTGAGGCTTGAGCCTCCAAGTCATTGGAGTTGGTCCTGTGACAAAAAGATTTGAATAATTTCTATGAGATTATAGGTTCTAGCCTCACTTCAGTATCATACACCAAGTTAATTAGAATCTCCTAATTACATTTTAATTTATTCTCACTATCTTATTCAAAATACTTCTTTTATGTCATTTTTATACCTAAAGTAGTTTTCGATCTATATATCTCATTTTACCAAACACCCAATTTAATCAACTAACTTATTATTAGCTTTCAATTTCTTCTTCCTAATTTTCTCTATATATCCTTATAATGAATTTGTTTAAACTTAAAAAAAAATAACTTTAAAATAATAATTTTTTATATAAATGCATTTTTAAGAAGTTCATAAAATTTGCTTATTAAAATAAACAGAAACTATTTTTTATAAGCAGAAATAATTTAGACAAATTCACTAAAATAAACATAAAACTACTTATTTTATTAAAATAAGTACTTATTCATCACCTCATTTGACCTTTTCACCATATCCCACCACTGCCTGCTTGAAACTCCGCATTATCTTGCCCTCCAGCATCACCCATCCACCAGCACTGGTTCAAACTTATTGCCATTGTTGAAGCTTCTCCAAATCTATATAGAAGAAGCAGAAGCACATTTCCCAATCCCCTTATAAATATATCTCTCTCTCCCCCTCCCCAAAAAAAATAACCGAGAGATTCAATGATAAACTAGCAAATTATCTAGACTGGCTCTAAATTAAAGCAACATAATCATCAGTTTCTTCTATATGACCGAATTTTAAAAATTGTTTATATATATGTTTATATATATATTAAAAGATTATTAGACTGATTTTTTTTAACTCAAGGATTTTTCCTCGAGATCTAGAGACTAATATCTCATAGATCATAAAATATATTTAAGAAATTAATATCATTTACCAGATATTTTATTTTTTTTATATACACAAACTTAAAAATTAAATTTCTGATTACATACTTAACAAACGTAATTATTTGTCAACCTCAAGACATTATATTGATTATTTGACTGATTCTTTCTTACTCTTATCTTATCACTATTATTTCTATCATATCTTGACGAACAAATAAGGAATGTCCCTACAATTTTCAAGATACTCACCTCTGTACTTTAAAATATAACCTAACAAATGTCTTTTGTATAATTTAGTTTGAGTTGATAAGAAATTCTACTCAAATGGAACGTTGATGTGTAAATATATTGAGGCCCAAGAAAATGACGCGATCCCCACCTGGCCACTTGCACGAGACCCCACAAAAACCCTAATTTCCGAGACCCTCCAAAAGCAGAGCTAGTTGTTGGAATTGTGTGCCGTTACATATGTAATACCAGCCACAAGAAAGAAAGAAAATAAAATTAAATAAACAGTGTTAGCTGGAGTGAATATTGTTGGAATTAATGTATTTACTTACATCTCTCATGAATATTCTAGAGAAGCTTACTTCTTGGATATTCTAGAGAAATCCATATTTTCCTACACTTGATGATTCTAGAGAACTCTATATTTCTCATGTACTTGATGATTCTAGAATATGATAGAAAATGAGCCACTAGAAGTAGAAGATTCTAGGTTCTCTATTTTTTAAATAAATCTATATGTATCCATGGACTAGTATAAATAGCCATGAGATCCTAGCATTTGTAACTACCAACAACAACATCAACATCAACAACAACTTCTAATCCTTTCTTCTAATACATTCTTGAGCTCTGCAGTAGCAACTCATTCCATAAAAATAATTCTCTACATCTCTTCCTCTCCTAAAAAATATTTCCTACAAAAATAATCCAACAAATTGGCATCAGAGCAGGTTCGATTTCCACCATGTCATTCTCAACACAATCTAGTGTTGGTTCTTCTACATTGTCTCTTCCATTCTTCGATGGTGAAGATTATGATTATTGGAAGATCAAGATGAAAACAGTCTTGAAGGCAGAAGGCTTATGGAATATTGTGGAAACAGGTTTTAAAGAACCGGAAGATGAAGATGGTCTTTCCGAAGACGAGAAGATGAAACTGGAGGTCATACGATGCAAGGATGCAAGTGCCTTGAACAAGATTCAAATGGGAGTCTCAAAATCAATCTTCATGAGGATTTCAAGGGCAGAGACATCCAAAGAAGCTTGGGAGATCCTTGAAGGAGAATTTCACGGTGATGAAA
>PYAF01005723.1:17094-37158 GCA_007407185.1 Glycine tomentella
TGAGTATATTGTCACCGTGATTGAAGAAACAAAGGATATTAGCACTCTTACGATTAAAGGATTGATGGGTTCTCTTCAAGCCCATGAGAAGAGAAGATTCAAGCAAGGAGAACAACCAAGCGAGAATGCTTTTCAGTCCAAAGCCAAGGAGAAAGATCATAAATTTGTGAAGAAGGGAGAACACAAACAACAATTTCAAAGACAGCAAGACCGGCAGACAAAGAAGGAGTACTCAAATGAAAGAGGTACCAATTCTAAACCATCTTGCAAGATATGCAATAGAAATAATCACTCAACTGAAGATTGCTAGCATAAAGGAAAGCCTAAATGCAACTACTGCAATAAATTCAACCATATTGAGAAGAATTGCAGATTTAAAAATAAAAGTAAGGAGCAAGCCAATTTTTTTGAAGAAAAGGAAGAAGAAAATTTATTTTATGCATCCCTCTTAGCCACTCATGCTAAACATGACATATGATACATTGATAGTGGGTGCACTAACCATATGTCTGGAAATGAAAAAGTTTTCCTAAATCTAGACACAACAGTTAAATCTAAAGTAAATATGGGAAATGGAGCCGTTGTGGAGGCAAAAGGAAAAGGGACAATTGCAGTGGCTACAAAGAAGGGAGTCAAATACATCCATAATGTATTTCTAGTTCCTGACTTGGAACACAGTTTATTAAGTGTTGGCCAGCTGATGGAAAAAGGCTATAATGTCATCTTCCAAGACAATCACTGCAGGATTTATGACTCTAAGAAGCCCGAGCATCCAATTGTTGAAGTAACAATGGAGAGAAATAGAAATTTCCCTCTGAAGCTACAATATCAAGCATTAAGAGCTAAAGTTGCTGATGACTCGTGGACTTGATATAAAAAATTTTGCCATCTCAACTTCAACGGGCTAAAACTTCTCAAGCAAAAGAACATGGTGAATGGTCTTCCAGAAATTCGAAGCAATTTGGATCCATGCGAAGCTTGTGTAATGGGCAAGCAACATTGAGAGCCATTCCCCAAAGGAAGATCGAGGAGAGCTCGTGCACCATTGGAGCTTATTCACACCGACTTATGCGGACCTATGAAGACGCCTTCATTGGGGCAACAAAGGTATTTCTTACTCTTTATTGATGATTATTCACGAATGACTTGGGTTTATTTTCTGAAAGAAAAATTAGATGTCTTGACAATCTTCAAGGTATTTAAAGCCCTTGTTGAGAAGCAAATTGATTGCAAAATAAAGAGGATAAGAAGTGATCGTGGAGGTGAATACACCTCACAAGAATTTGAAGAGTACTGCAAAAATGAAGGGATTCAGAAAGAACTCACAGCCGGCTATACACCTCAGCAAAATGGAGTTGCCGAAAGAAAGAATCGGACTATTGTGGAGATTGCTCGAGCTATGCTAAAAGAGAAGGACTTGCCAAAGAAGTTCTGGACAGAAGCTGTTAATACGGCGGTCTACATCTTAAATAGATGCCCCACAAAAGCAGTGAAGAACATGACACCATATGAAGCATGGACCGGAAGAAAACCATCTGTAAGTCATTTGAAAATTTTTGGTTGCATTTGTTATGCTCATGTTCCTTCTCAAAAGAGGACTAAGTTAGATGTTAAAAGTGAGAAATGCATATTCATTGGATACATTTCTGACGTGAAAGCATATAGACTGTATAATGTTAATACTAACAAGCTGGTTGTTAGTAGAGATGTTATCTTTCATGAAAATGCAGTATGGGATTGGAAGGAAAAACAAGTTGATGATATTCAAGTCACTCAATTGAGACTTCCACCCACAAATGAAGAAGAGCCAGAACAAGTGGGAGATCAAGACTCAAGTGATGATGAAAATTCTCCTCCATTGAGAACAAGAAGGCTGAGTGACATCTACGAAAATTGCAACTTCATGGTTGTTGAGCCTTCAACATTTGAAGAAGCATCAAAATATGATGTTTGGAGACAAGCAATGAAGGAGGAAATACATATGATCGAGAAAAATGATACTTGGGAGTTGGTCGATCAACCACAAGGAAGGAAGATTGTTGGCCTGAAGTGGATCTACAAAACAAAAATCAATCCAGACGGCAAAGTCCAGAAGCACAAAGCGAGATTTGTTGCAAAAGGGTTCACTCAAAAATCCGGGATTGATTTCTTTGAGACATTCTCTCCCGTCGCAAGTCAGAAGACCAATTAGCAGATATCTTTACCAAGCCACTTCCAAGACAGAGATTCTGCAATCAACGAGAATGCATCAGCGTTGGAATTAATGCATTTACTTACATCTCTCATGAATATTCTAGAGAAGCCTACTTTTTGGATATTCTAGAGAATTCCATATTTTCCTACACTTGATGATTCTAGAGAACTCTATATTTCTCATGTACTTGATGATTCTAGAATATGATAGAAAATGAGCCACTAGAAGTAGAAGATTCTAGGTTCTCTATTTTGTAAATAAATCTAGATGCATCTATGGACTAGTATAAATAGCCATGAGATCCTAGTATTTGTAACTACCAACAACAACATCAACAACAACTTCTAATCCTTTCTTCTAATACATTCTTGAGCTCTGCAGTAGCAACTCATTCCATAAAAATAATTCTCTACATCTCTTCCTCTCCTAAAAAATATTTCCTACAAAAATAATCCAACAAATATAAGGAGAAAAAAAAATATATTATTGTAGCTTCCCAAATCACAACATGGCTCACCCCTAGAAAACAACTGATACATTTTCCCGCAGTTCTCTTCAAACAGTTTCGGTTGTGATGTTCTTCTATATATGTATTTCTACTTATGATATAATTATTACCTATTTTCAAGTGCTTTGCTTTTGTTTACTCTCTTTTTCCTATGATCTCTAATATTTATCATTGTGCTTGATTCTGTGAAGGCTTTTTCATCCATTCCATGCTTCGTCCAACGAGATCACTTCTTGATCGTCTGATCTACAAACAAACCATCATATGATGAAAACACATCTCTTTATATATAATTAATTAATCGATTAATTAATTAATTAATCTCTCTTTCATTACACCCTTTACTTGATTCCCTTGAGTCATTGAGCCTAATTCCTCTCCTCTAACTTGTAGCACCGTACCACATCATCTCTCTTTTCCTTTCTCTTCTCACTCTCTTTCTCTCTCTACCCTTTCCCTTCCATCCATTAGAGAATGGAAAACACCATCCATGCGTTCATATTATGTTAGGTCATGGATACAAGAGCTACCCCTCTTTGTTAATTTCTTCTTAAGACCAATCTGTGAAAGGTTTGACTTTTCTTGTGCCTTGTCCCGAGAACACAAGCCAAATCAATCTCCTATTGCGAACATAACCCGTAGCTAGCAAGTTGGCAAATTGCGTTCTAGCACCTAGCACAGGCAAATTAATCGAGCTAGCTTTAAATTGTCTTAGTGAGTCATGATGCATCTTCTTTCTTTATCATTACAAAAAAATCTAGGGTAAGAAAATACCGTCCCAGTTCGACTCAGTCTAAAGCAGGGAAAACCTCCGAACTCACCCAGATCTTCTCTTGTCAGTTTTTATTCTTTTCTTCAAAGAAAACACTCTCAACACTCAACAGCAATTCTGGCTAATCCTTGGTGGAACGGTCATCAGGTGGGGTTGGGTATAGGGGTAGACCCAGCAACCAATTCACCTTCTTCCACCCTGAACAAACGCCACATGGACCTTTCCATCGACGAAAGAAGCCTTGTTAGAGAAAGACAAGTGGAAGACGAAGAAGATGAAAGAGACAACGGTGATGAACCCAAAGAGGGTGAAGTTGAGGTTGGAACACGCAGGCCAAGAGGAAGACCCCCTGGTTCCAAAAACAAGCCAAAACCTCCAATCTTTATCACCAGGGACAGCCCAAACTCCCTCAGAAGCCATGTTATGGAGGTTGCTGGCGGTGCCGACGTCGCGGAAAGCGTGGCCCAGTTCGCACGGAGGCGCCAGCGTGGTGTGTGTGTTCTCAGTGGGAGCGGTTCCGTGGCCAACGTTACTCTCCGGCAACCGTCTGCTCCAGGAGCGGTCGTGGCACTTCATGGAAGGTTTGAGATTCTGTCCCTAACTGGGGCGTTTTTACCTGGTCCTGCTCCGCCAGGAGCTACAGGACTTACTGTGTATCTTGCTGGCGGACAGGGTCAGGTAGTGGGAGGGAGCGTTGTGGGCTCCCTTGTAGCAGCTGGACCAGTGATGGTGATTGCTGCCACTTTTGCTAATGCTACCTATGAGAGGTTGCCGCTTGAGGAGGAGGAAGATGACGGCGGTGTTAGTGTACAAGGAGGGAGTACCCTAGGAGGGTCTCCTCATGGAATGGGTAGCAGTGGTGGTAATGGTGATAATAATGGTGGAGGTCACTTGCCAAGTGGTGGGATTCCTGATCCTTCTTCTTTGGCTTTGTATAATCTCCCACCAAATCTTCTCCCTAATGGAGGCCAAGTGGGGCATGAGGCTTTTGCTTGGACTCATGGCCATGGAAGACCACCTTACTGAATTGAAACCAAGGTTTTAAATTGCAGTTGTGAAGAATTTTGTGATCACAACTTTATTGTTGCACTCACAATTGATATTGGAGATATTGTAATTTAAGACCTTGGTTGATATATATAGAGAGAGACTTCATGTAGATCATCATGTGTGTGGCTGGTTCGAGATCTAATGAAATTCTGTTGGAATTGTCTTTCTAGTTTGAAAGGTTAGGAATTGGGGCAAAGAATATTGCAAAGAGTTTAGAAAGTTGGAGTAGTTGTGAAGAACTAGATGAGGAAGGGAAGCATGTTTTACTTAGCTCAGTATATATGTATATGGGGTAAGAACTTTGATTTCTGTATTTTTTTTTTTTTCCTTTTGCTTTATGTGTTTGGAAAAAGAAGGTGATGATGGGCGTATTTTTAATGGATAAATTTCTGAGTTGTTTTAACTGTCATACATTTTAATTTAATTTATGATTTCTAGTATTTTTTTAATCCTAGCCTTCATATTTTGTTGGTTGAAGTCATATTGAGATATTTTAGTCAGTTAAAATTATATAAATGACATATAATATATATTTTTATCTGGCTCGACTATAATATTTTTTTTTTCGTTTCTCAACTTATTTTTCACTTAATTATAATAAAAGTTATCTTTTCTTATTTGGGTTCTCTTACATTATTATTTTACTATCCACTCACTTCGTGGCTATTAAATACATGATGGGATCATTGATTAGACTTGCATGATGTGAAGAAGTTCGTGTTTGCTGTTTCTGGGGGAGGGAAATTATGTTTTGCAAGATTTGCTTCTTAATCATAACCTTTTTCTTTCACTCTTAACTGTTTTTTCTTTTCTCTGCAGCTAGGAAGAAAGTGAATCACTGTTTGGTTTTGTTTGATACTCCTTAAAATATGGAATATTCATGAATGATGAGTTTCTCATACAGTTTTTTTTTTTCACATAAAACTTATTTACCTAACAAATTAAAGTTTCACCTTATTTAATTTTTAAGGCATACTATACTGATCATTTTCTTAGGGTTTTGTTGTGAATGAAAAGTTTGCATATGCACTTTGCTTGTTAAATGCACGTAGCAGACAGGGTTATCTTTTAAGGAGAAAAGATTCTTTTACGCCCAACTTTTTATTAGTCACTCTTATAACTTTTTTCTTTGTTGTAATAAAAAAGAGAAAAAAATGTTTAAATATCACTTTTCTCTCTCCTTTTAAGAATAAAAAATGCTTATAAAACAATACTTTCTTATCCATTTATATATAAGTTAAAAAATTGTCTTTTATATTAGACTTAAATACAAATCAATATAATTAATTTTATCCTATTTAATATTATCATTCTTAAAATATCTTTTATTTAATTTTAATTCTATTTTCAAGGATTCTTTTTAATTGATGACATCAAGTTCCGATGAAGGCTATTTTACAAATTCTTCTTATTTTTTACTTGAGATTAGTAAAATTAAATGATATAAACTAACTTTCTTAATTAATATAAATTTAATTATTTTTATTTATATATAAATTCAGGTGGTGTATAAAAGAAACGATGTAAGAGGTATTTTTAATATTTGTAAACAGTCTATTTCACACATTTTACAGAATTTATTTCCTATTATTAAAATTGAGGAAAATTATAAGAGTGAAATATCTTTAAATCTTCTATAAAATGTCAAATTATATAACATAAAAAAAGTAAAATATACTTCTTTAACAACTGTAAAAGTTAATATAAAATAGGATAAATAATCATTTTTGTTTCTAAATTATATAACATAAAAAAGTAAAATATATTTTTTGTGAAAAATTCATTTATCCATTTAATTCTTTAGTTCTGTCCGTTATGGTTAATGAAAAAACCTGTGTGATATAGAAGAATAAAAATATTACAAAAATAATTATTAATATGACTAATCAATGGATCAAAATATGAGTAAGATATCATTTCACCATACTTATATAGTTCAGCTTATTCACTTTCCTATGGCCGGCCAGTAGTCTTTTGGGTGATTACATGGAAGGATCCGGAAGTCTATTAATTAAAAGGAAAGTGATTTTTTTTTCTTCTTTTATAATTTTTTAAAGGTCTAATTTCTAATAAATTTTTTTAAAAAATATTATTATTTTTACACATAAAATTGGAATAATTTTTTTTTAAATGATAATATTTTGAACCATTATCATAATAACAACAAATAAACAACTAGTTATATATATAATTTTACATGAGCTATCACCTTAATCACATAATAAAAACAAACAAAATTATTTTTTCACAATTTTATACTATCTAATCTTAACCATCATTATTTTATATCATATAAAATTAATTTTACAAAATTTTACATCAACCAATTTAAAAATATTACATATGCATCATTGATTAAACACACATCTAAATATATGGTTAATGTTGTTTTAAATTAAAATTAATTTTAGATTCAGAATTAATTTCTAAATATGAAACTCATATGAATTCAAAATGCACATGGTTAAGTGTGTTCAACACATGCATTTTCAGGAAAAATTTCCTTGCGTATACGCATTTCTTTCATATTGACGTACCTGCCTCTTAGACTTTGTAGACTGCTATTTGTTTTGTTTTTAATGACTTGATTGTATTTGCTTAAATGTATATGAGTAGGGAGCATCCCTTACAATTCAGCGCGTAATAAAATTTATAGCAAATGATAATTATATAATAAATAATACATACACACAATCAACGAGGTGAGGCCCACATTAATATTGAGCTTCATCCATTTAAACATATCATAAGTTTAATAAGTTTCATTTTAATAGTCCATCAGTACAATTTTGTTATAAGGAAAACTTTATTAAAAAGAATTTGAATACTTTAACTCAATACAAGGATCTCATAAAATCGCATCTCATCATATAGAAAGATAAAGACAAGCTACAAGTCTATCTGTATATAAAAATACCTAAATATAAATTTTAAATAATTATTATAGAAATCAATAATTTTACCGTATATAACTATTTTGTTTTCGACAGAAAACCATATATAACTATTCAGAATTAGATAATACTAATATGAACATTTTTACACTCAATGAATTAAATTCAAAGCTTAATTGTATTTATACAAGAATATATCTTTGATGAGTGAATTCTGAAAGAAAAAAAAAAAGCGTAGATTAATTTTATTTTCATTTCTTTTCCCTTTTTAGAAATTCTAAAACATTCGTCGCATGTGCACCTCAGTACATTGCACAAATCAACAAGGTGTTGAAACTGTGATGGGGCAATAATTTAACATATACTTTCCAATTTTGTTCAAGTCGAAGGTGCTACTGTTTGGAGTATGGCTCTCTTCTTTGGACATCGATTTGATCAAATTGCAGAGACTTTTGTCATCACACCCGCGTGTTAGGGATAAAGGAGTAGTGAACATTCACTCCCCAGAAGATTCATATGCAAATCAATAGTCAGAACGGCAATTGTCTGTCCATGCCATTATTTGAAGTAATAAAATTGGAAAAAAGAGAGAGACTCTTTGTTCAAGAAGTGTATTAGTATATATATATATATATATATATATATATATATATATATTAATTATTAATTAATGGAAACATTAATTGGTTCTTCCAAAAACAAAATAGACAAGGAGAGAGATAAGCCGTTGGTTGTATGTGCCTTGTGCAAATTCCCTCTTTCTGACATTAAAATATGATTCCAATTATTTTCCTAGCTCATTTTAATAATAGTAGTATGATTGTGGCTTTTGTCCTTCCTATCTGTTGGAGCACATTAAGGGTCATTACATACTAATACTAATACTAATATTAAAGGATTGAAACATGAGGAGATGGGGATAGTTTGGTGTGACGACTGACGACATAGAGACCTTCCATACATTGACCCTTAATTTTGTTTGTTATTTTCTTTATCTTGTCACATTAGATTCGATGATAAGAAATCAAAGTAATACATTTTAATTTTTAAGGTAAAATATATTTTTATTCTTTATATTTTTGGAAAAATTGGTATTAACTTTCATATTTTAACTTTGATTACTTTGGTCCTTAAATTTAGAAAAGTAATGATTTTTGTTTTTAATTTATCATGATTTTCACCGTGAAAAGGGATGAAAAAATCGTTATGCTTTTGTGATAAAGTTTAGGAATTAAATTGATCAAAGTTAAAGTTCGAGTAACTAATAAAACCAAGTTTTATTGAAAATGTATTTTATCCTAATTTTTAATATATATATATATATATATATATATTGGATTAATTAAACAATTGTTTTATAAGATGATCTCTTATTAGCGTTAAATTAAGTTAAGGCAAAAATACAACATGAGCTATATTCATCTCCATATAAAAGAATTCTTGTTATATTGTAAACTCTGAATTTGATCCACTGTTTGCTAGTCATCGAAGCTGCTGTTTATGGTCTCATATCTTATACCTCACTTATGGTGCTTGAAAGCTTTGGAACAAAGCCACATGGAAGATGGAGGACAAGAGATCGAGAACTGTATCAGAACACATGTTTGCTTTTGGTCACCAAATAAAAACTATTTACTGTGGAAGAAGTATGTGTTGAGTGGCCTATAGGATATGTGATTAAAAGTGTGGTACAGAAAGATATCACAAAAGTGTGGTACAGAAAGATAAGTTTATATTTTATGCAACACGGTTACAAAATTTTCCCTTTGCACATGTTTTATATACTGATTTGGTTAAGTCTAGATATTTTTATTGTTCTTTTATATTAATCATATGATTCACTAGCAGTAATTCAAAGAAGATTGCATAATTTAGTGGATTTGTTGGGTGACTTTATCGGTATTAATGGTTATGTTTTACAAAGTGAATTATCTGATTGTGAATAATTTGTTTTGGTATTTTTTCTCTCTCTTTTCTACGGGATGTATGATGTGAGAAAATCACAAGTATACACTAGTCATCAAATAATAATATCAAATTCATAAGAGTAACGTTGTTGGACTTAGAAATTATCACAATTAAAAATAAAAACTAAATAATAGAGAAATGATTAAGATTTGATTTGTAGAATATTTAATTTAAAAGGATAAAGAGTTAGATATAGGATAAAGAGAAAAAATATATTTTGGATAAGATTCAGAATTAAGAAATTTTAAGATTGAAGTTTCATATCAAGACTCTTGTTTAGTAAATATATGAAGTTAAGGCTTTTTCTGATTCTCTTCCAATGACAAATTAATCTAATGTGATCTTCTTTTTCTTTCAAGAAACGAATATGTGCTTAATTGAATTAATTCCTACTATCATGGTGTTATGTTTAATTAAATTTTTATGTTCTTTACTAATTTGTTATCCACTTAGGATTAATTTTACTATCATGAATTAAAACCTAAGTTCTCCTCCTATGTTTCTAACACATTGGTTCACTTTTCAATTTATCCCTGAGCCTAAAATATCATGCAAAACCTTGATTAGGTGTCTAACATGTATAAATTGCAATAAGAGAAGAATTAAAAGACAAAATTAAAAAAAAAACTCAAAGAAATTAAATTAACAAAAAACAATTGTCAAGGGCTATGCCTTAGTCCCAGAACAAAGAGGACTACTCACACATAGGCATGAGCAATCCCAAAGAAAACATAAAAAAGAAGGAATAAGTATCGATCGAAGAAGAGAAAAACTAAGTGTTCTTGTCGAAATGGCCATACTCTATTTCTTCTGTCAAGGGATATGTGCTCTTTCTCTTCCTTCTCTGCTTAATTCAAATGGTGTTATCCGAAAAAGGGGGTGGGTACCTACAAAGGGCATTGCAACGCTCAAGTAACGTGTTCGGCCTTGAGCAATAAATAGGTGTAATAAATGCGTATTCAATCAATAATAGTTTTTACCTGGGAATTCTACCCTTCAGATGACCTAATCTCATGATTACCTATAAGCGTAGTTTTGTTTTATCTCTATAAAGGTTCATATAGGTACTCGATTGTCCTAATTGAATACCTATTCGGTATACAACCCCCGAAGCCCTTTCTGGTCTGTAAGGATCAAGAAGGGTTTCTAATGTGAGTATTTGTACTTGGAATGTTCGAGGTAGTATGACGGGTATTCAGTTTTCTATCCATTGGTGCTTGATGGCGGTTGTGCTTCCCTAGGTGTTGGTGGAGTAACTGTCCGAACGTAGTCTAACACCATGTATCTTCAACTGCCCACATTTGTAATCAAAACACCCTTTGTTTCTGTCATTGATTTCATTTGATCTGACGATGGAGATTTAGGTTGGGCTAAGGCCCATTAATGGCACATCCCCCATAAAAAAAGGTTTTGAAATGTTATCAACCTAACATAGTTTTTAATTTTTCTTTTCTCTACTGAATAGTGCTTTCTACTCTTTCTTTTCACAGTTACGCTTGTAATTTTAGTAATAATGGTTTTGATAGAGGTTTCATTGAGGGAGACCGAAGGGCTTGGCTCTGAGGTTCAGGGGTTCAATGAGGAGGTGTTGGAGGTGTCTTCAAACATGTCTGTCTTGGTCACGGTTTCTTCAGCTTCTACTTCAGGTGAGGATCCGCCCGCTAACGACAGTGGGGATTCTAGCAACTTCTTGGCCTTCTTAAATCAACTTTTGAAGAGGGTGGCTATTAATATAGTGGAGATTCCAGACATAGGTATTGTTGTTGTAGATGGGATTCTGAGGCCTCTTTCCGAAGAAGCTAAAGAGGCAGAGGTGGGTTCCCCTGACCCTTCTATTGAGGTGGTGTTGCAAAAATGCTAGCGCGTGTTGATGGAGAAGGTGTGCCCCCCTATTACCTTTTCGTGCTACAAATGGGTAGACAGGGAAGTCAAAACTTTCTTTTCTCGCTACAATGATATATCAGACATCATAAATCTTTTCAGCTGGCTTCCTATTAGTACTATTCTAGAAGATGAACATTGTCCAATTACTCTTTGGACGGTTTGGTTAGATGCCACCCCTCCACCTGATTTTGTATTCATGAATAAGGAATTTTTTATATGTACGAATGCTTGTTTTGAGATCTACATGTGAGGGTCCCCTTTGATGATTTTACCGTAGGTGTCCTCCACATTTTAAATGTGGCTCCATCATAGTTGCATTCAAATGGGTGGGTTGCCTTGCAAGCATTACAGGCAATGTGTTTGTATACCTATGTCAAGGCCACCCCATGCCTATTTCTTCATTATTTTCGTTGTCGGTCACACAAAAAGGTGGTGGGTGTTTCTAATTCGGATTCCATCTTGCCCCCTCTTTCGCACGTTTTCTTCTTTATACAAGAATTTCAAGATCAACTACTTTAATATTTGTGATTTTTGGCCAATAGTGTTGTTTTTATGTAATGGATCAACTTCAACCTTTTCTTTGAATTAAATGTAATCTAGGTCTCCTTTGTTAAAACTTTACCTTGTAGATTGACTAACATCTTCTCGTGGTTGCTGGTAATGAATTTTTAACTAAAGAGGATATTTTTTGCATAAGGTTTGTTCACCTTCATTAATAAATTCAACTTTTGTCCAAAACTATTAATTCATAATTTGATGAGCTCATTCTTGATCAACGAGGGTATTTGGGATGGAGTGGTTAATAAATAATTATGATGTTATCCTTGGCTGAAGAAGGAATTAGGGAGGGAAGTGTAACATCCCAATTTTCCATGTGTGTGGTAGACAGTGTAATTGTTTTGTCTTGTGATTGGATGGTAATTTTAGACTATTGAAATGGTAAAAAAATGAGATGTTACCATGGGATACCTAGGCATGGTTAAACTCTTAAGTTTTTAAGTTAAAGTCTAGAAAGAGTAAGGATAATTTAGAGAAAAGTTTTTAGTCAAATAATGGTCAACTTATTAATGACCTAGATGTTAATGGATTTTGGTCTAGAATTAGAAATTAGAAGCTTGAAAAAAAAATAGTAATTAATGTAAGTAAAGTTAGAAATTAAGTGGGGATAATTAAGGTTGATTAATGGTGATTTAGATTCCATAGAATTAGAAAAGGGGTAATTAAGTCCAAAGAGTTTAAAGTGGAGGACATTTTTGTAAATTACTATAAAACTAGTTTAAATATAGAATTTTAGTTTAATTAGTTGGTGACTAATTAAAGTGTCTATTTATATGATGTAGAATAATTAAAATAAGTTAGAGTTGTAACAACCTAAAAAATTACAGTTCAGACTGATAGAGGAAATTATGTGTTGTATCATCTATGCATGCATGAGTTTAATTTTAGAAGTTATATGTTTTTAATCATAGAATTTTGTGCTATGAATGTGTGTGTGTGTGTGTTTGATTGATTAAGTAAAACTTGACAGAGAAATAGAAATTGTCTAAGCTAGATTTCCATCTACGCAAGAATTGCACTGTGCATTGAATCGCAATGTAATTTGTCACAATGTGAGTGGACTCTATGCAAGGTTCACTTTGAGTACACATATCACAAGGGAGGTTAGCACACTTATCTAGAAGATTAAGATAACATTTACCAGTTTTAGCAAAAACATTTTTTTTACCATTTTTAGCAAAACTCTACTTTATCCTTTTATAGTTAGTTTTGGAAAAGTGCAAGAAGCCATATAAGGTTTGGCTGAGCTCGTAAAGAGCATCTCAAGGGCTGTTCAAGCTGCCAATTAGTCATATTAATGGTCATTCAAGTGTTTAGATTAAGAAGGTAAGGATTAGGCTCTGCAATTCCATTGGTTCAAGCATTTCACCTACAATAAGTATTGTTTCTTAAAAGCCAAAGCCTAGGCCAATTCTCCCATTTTGCTGAAACTTTTGGAGAAAGAGAATACCATATTTTTCTTCTTCTTCCAAGTTTTACCAAGTGTTATTGAGTCATTCTTCCATCAAGTTTTATTTCCAACTATAAGCTTGATTTTCACTTCATTTTATTGCTCTATTCTCACTTGTAGTTTCAAAACCTTATTTTGCACTCTTGAAGGTTGGAAACTTGAATCTAAACTCCCTCATTCTTTCTTCTAAATTTTGTGGAGCCTACAAGATGTAAGAGGGGGTCATGTTGAACCATATGCTTGTTGTTGAATTTCCTTAAACATGTTGCTTTGAAATTTTGGAGCTTTCTGTCGTGTCCTAAATCTGTGTTCTGAGATATTTTAATTGAATTTTTTATGCCAAAAATAAGTTCTTTGCATGTTAAAACATAGAGTTAGCCTCAAATTTCACTTAAATCGGATTTTCCTAACAAAAGTTACAAATAAAACAAGTTTAAGGACCTTTAGTAAAATGAAAAATCTGTCACGAATTTTGACTGAGAGTTACAACATTATAGACTATTTTTATTAAAGTTTTAACTTTGGAATCCGTGTCTTCGTATAAATTATCTTAGAATTATTTATTTACTGAAATTTCTGATTTATTTACTATTATATTGGTGAGATAAATGCAAGATCTTATGATTGATGCATGTTTTGAAATTGTGATAATTCTCTGCTGATAAAATTATTGAAATACATGTTTGTATTCTTTTATAATTATTGAATGATAAGACTGACAGATTGTTAACTCCAGCAATTATATCTATGGCATGCGAATTTATTTCTAATATATATCTGCATGTTGTCATTTGTTATCTATACGCGCTGTGGTTTGGGTCCGAGGGTGTTCGACCTTCAACAAATTGTTTGCTACGATTGGTTAGATAGCTATAATTATAGTCGTTATGTTGTCTATTTGTTTGTGTGGCCAGTGTTTTCTACAGCATGTGAGATCACAATTGGTTCCCTGGGAGTAGTATGTATGACTGAGCCTCGTCTCTCTTTCTTGTTTGCTTGTTTGTACGCATTTGTTGATGTACATGGTACGAGGATTGCACATGCGATACGGTGACAAGATTCAAGAGGACATGATAGAGAGTAAAAGAACCAGTGGTTCTATTTCCTTTTGTGACTACTTGTCATTTGGTGCACTCATTTGGTGCGGGTAACTCACAGGCCTCACTTTGCTACTCTTAACAGGCTCCAAGACTAAGCTTTTTGAGTTGGGGAACGAGAGGTCGGTGTATGATGTATCCATATATAGTGATCACTCTCAATTATCATCCACATGATTTTTGAAGACCATCAAGACTTGGGAGGATTAGTTACAGTGATTTGGCCCTATTGTGAATTAGGTGTAATAGTTACACGCTTAGGATGTGAGAGTGTTGTTTGTTTAAATAACCACACACAGTGGTTACGTAGTTTGTATGTTTTAATTTTGTTTTACTATTGCCTCTTGTTTGTAGCGTTCGAGGAGTGGAGGACTCACCCCTACAACCAACAACGTTTAGGTACTGACGATGTCGAGTACACCGAGGCGTCTGTGGGCTCAATGTAGCTCGCAAACAGAGCAAGTATGACCCTGCATCGTAACACAAATTACACGTTACACTTGCCATACTTGAGTCCATGTAGTGCCAGTTGATAAACAAGATACAACATGCATCAAGTACACCCAATGGAGATTATAGAGGACCGAGATGACCATTCAGACATGTTGTTTAAAGAGATGAAGGAGTACCAGGAACTATTGAGGCAGTAGGAACTGACATTTGAGGAGGAGAGTGGCAATTAGTTGAGGACACATCTTAGTCAATTTTGTACTTCTAGTTTGATAAGTGGTCTGCTCTAGTCCTAGTCTCTTTACTGTTTTGATGCATTTTGAGAAATATTTTCTCCACAGACAAGTGTAACAGGGATGAAAAATGTATTTTGTTTATTATCACATTATTATGGGTTGTATCTGTATATTTCTTTGTGACACTACAAGTTTTATTTTATTTATGTATGAAAATTGAATTACTCTACATTTGCATTTATTTTAATTCAATGCAACTATTTAGCATTTTTCAACTATCGCGTTTTGTTTTAAAAAAATAGTATAGGAAGATGTTTTTAGTATTTATAAGTAGCGGTAAAAAAAGTGGCGCATATTTCTAAAACAAATTAAATTAAAGCATTTTCAACCAATATTTTCAATTTAAAATTTGAGGTGTTACAGGAAATGTTAATAAATTTATGAAGATCAACCTTAGCCGAAAAAGGATATTCAGAGGGAACTGTTAATAATTTTATAAAGTTCAACCTGGTTTTTTGGGGGATGGAGATGAAGAATAACCAGTAGGTAGGAACACATGATGAGGTGTGGGTGGTCAGTGAAAAGGGGGAGGTGATAGGTATGGAAAGACGTGGTCAATTGGAGGTGAGAGACTTTTCAAATTTGGAAAAAGAGCACACGAGGAAGGAAATGAATGTTGAATATAATGACCAAGGCTTAAAAAAAATTATGGAGGCCTCTGGTTCCCGACGCGAATAGCGCCAGCCGTGACGTCCGTAATGCCAGGGTGGTGCTAGTAGCGCCAGATGTGGTGCCATTAGTGCCAGACGTGGCACCATTAGCGCCAGAAGGCACCAGATGTGGCGCCATTAGCGCCAGAAGCATGCCAGACCTCTGGTTTTTGGCACCAATATCACCAGCATGGCGCCATTAGCGCGGGGATGCGGGCTGGAGTCACGTAAGTGATCCTTCTCTCTCTCTTCCTTCACAAAACCTCATTCCCTTCTTCCTTCTTTGGTTTCCTCCATTGATGAACTAGAAAAGCTCCATGACTACTCATTCCTTGACCAAAACCCTTCTCATCCAACATAAAAGTTGAAGGGAACTACTCAATGAGTTAGATTCCAACATCAGCTTTCCTTAAAAACCATCAAACGGAGAGATTGCATTCTCTATGGAACTTCCCAAAGTTTGATTTTTGAGGGGAAATGAGGCGTTTTAAGGACGTTCAAGCTTGGAGAAGTTGTCCTCTAGCCTTCCTTGTCGTTTTAGAGGAAAGAAACATAAGTTTTACCGATTATTTAAGAATTTGTTCTTGAGATGAATTGTGACCCATTTGAGTTAGAGCTGAAATTAGACTTGGATCCTTTGGAAAAGTATGCTTAGGAGGTTGTTATGATGAAGGTTTAACCTCGAAATATAATTTTTATGAATTTTGGAAATTGGGTTATGAGGAATGTATGTGTAGGAAGAATATTGGTTAAATTGATGATAATATGGTATGTTTGGGCCTTGATGCCTTCACAATATGCGTTTAGGAGACTATATAAACGGTGAAAATGTGTTGAAGTAACTGTTTTAGCCACCTTGATAATTATAGAAATGTGGAATGAATAAAGCTTTGAACTCTTTAGATTGGTTTATGCAGAGTCTTAGAGAGACTCTAATGCCTTGGATAAGCCAAGATAGATCCTGTTAGGGGTCTGTAAGTCACCAATTAGGGGATTAGTTCTTATAACTTGAAAATAGAGGAAAAAGAGGTTAAATGGAAAAGAATAGTGTTTCTTTTCATTCTAACGGTTGAGAACCATTGTTGATTGTTTGTATGGATTTATGTAAGGCGTGATACAGAGGTTATCGGTGGTTGTGACCACGAGGCGGGGAGAACCGGTGTAGCACTTAGAGTAGGTAAGCTCTTTGTTCTTGGGAGCGTTTCCCATTGCCTGAGTTCCACCATACTCCGAGGGAGAGATGGTTGCATACATGATTCATATGCATTGAATTGGATGTTACAGCTTTCCTCATGATAATATGTATACCTGTTTCTGTGCCTTGTGTATGGTTGCCTTTCGGATAGATCTTTTGGCCAGTTAGATAGATATGGACTTCTCTAGGAGTAGAGTGCAACTCCTAGTCGGGTTGCTCATATAAAGGGTGTATGATCCCTTAAGACTAGAGACAGGTGGTCACGTCGCGGTTGAGGCCTATTCTCGAAAGTGCCATATATGTGCATCCATATGTAAAGGGGTAGCTCCCGATGGGATGACACGAGTGTGAGTTCCGGCCTCATATTGGGGACTGAGAGTCCCAATGCTGATGATGATGCATCTTTGGCGAGCGTAGTACCACAGATATACATTAGAGCTAGAGAGTGTCTATATGTTGTTGTGAAGGCCAGAAGGCCTGGTGTTGTGATGCCTTTGATGTTATGTTATCATAGAAGTGAGCCAGGGTGGGAAGAAGCCTCCAAGAACCCTGAGCTTGCTGAGATTGTATCTCACCCCTGTTGGGGATCTTATTTTGCAGGTGATTCATCTGACATGGGTCCCAGGGCGGGAGGCCCCAATAGGGACATACACTGTATAGCTGCTTGGGCAATACTTTGAGAGCACTGTGGCTCACTGCTTTATGTATATGATGTATTTTGTACCCTGGCAAGGGAAGATGTGCGTGCACATATATTTTGGATCTTGTATGGATTGTGATGTATAGACGTTGTATATTTTGTACCTTCTTGTGAGGATGTGATCTGTGAGATCATGGCACAGGGTGCCTATTCTTTTGTATAGCCACAATGATTATATATGTATATAGATACATGTGGCTTCTGATTCTCCTGATATATTTGTATGGACATTATTGTTTTACCTGTCGTTCTTTATGTTATCTGGATCGTAGAGGCTTGTTGTGGTGTCTTGGCATTTGCATATGTAATTATGGGTACTTACCATACATGATGAATTAGAAATATGGTTTTGAAAGGACATGACGTTGACATCATGTTTTTGAAAATGCTTCCGTTGGTTTTAATTAATTGATTTTAAATTAATTACTGAGTTAATCTGATTAAGTAACTGTTAATACACCGGATGCATACAGGGTGTTACATTTATGGTATCAAAGCAGTTTCTTGATGGAAGCATTATGTATGGTAATTGTGTGTTGCTCACGACTGTTTTCTGAGTTTGCCATGGTTATTGCATGTGTGGACACTAGTTGTTGGTCTGATCAACTCACTGTATGTGCAGTGTCATGATGAGATCCAGAATAGCAATGGGGCGACGAATGCCCAGCTCGATGCAGCATGAGTTGGCTGCAAGTAGGCAGATACGGGAGACTATGCGGCGTGAGATGGCTGCAAACCGTGAGATGAATGAGGCCTTGATGAAGGCCAACCAGGAGATACTTAAGGAGGTGAGGACCTTGAGGAGAGATGATAGAGCATCTTCTCCACCTCCGACGCATGAGGGCAAGGGTAGTCGCCATTAGGCTAGAGGTAGTCGCCCGAAAAAGGACCAGATGTCCCATGTTGAGGCTGATGAAGATGTTGCAGCCCGAGGGAAGATGCTTATCACCTTTCATAAGCATGACCCTCCAGCTTTCCTTGGAGGATAAGATCCAGTTGCTGCAGCTAGGTGGCTCTAGGCACTGGAGAAGGTTTTTACGATGATGGAATGTCCTAATCACCAGAGGTTGTCGTATGTGACCTACTTGCTACAGGGAGATGTCCATGAGTGGTGGACCACCACTGCTCAGTTGCTTAGAGGCCAGACTGGGGAGATCACCTGGCAGATGTTTGAGGCCTGTTTCCTGGATATACACTTTCCCATGGATGCTAGAGAGCAGAAACAGGCGGAGTCTGATAGTCTCGTTCAGGGGAGCTTGACAGTGGACGAGTACTTGGCCAGGTTCAATGAACTGGCCAAATATTCACATTTCAGGAGGTACTTGCTTGATGCTGATGTTCTTGTTGCTAAGTTCCAGAGGGGGCTTAGGGAGAGCATAGAAGAGCGAGTTGCAGGTAGTGGATCCCGTGACATGGATAGCCTAGTGAGGCAATGCAGCCAGGTGGAGGATATGCTTTGTAGATGCTGAGGCAATCAGCCTACTCTTTCAGTCAGACAGGAGGTGAGGAGGCTCAGCAGTTCAGGCCCACCCGGTAAGGGTAAGGGCAAAGATCTAAGAGTTTCTACCCCATCAAACATATTCAAGAGAGGCTCTAGCCAGAGTGGCTCAGAATGGAGGCGACCTCCTCTCAGATGTTCACATTTTGAAGTTTTTAGTGACCATAAGAGTTTGAAATATTTGTTTAGCCAGAAGGAATTAAATATGAGACAAAGAAGATGGATAGAATTCTTGAAGGATTATGATTTTGAACTTAATTATCATCCTGGAAAAGCTAATGTTGTAGCCGATGCTTTAAGTAGAAAATCTTTGATGGTATCTACATTGATGATTAGAGAAAGAAATTTGTTAGAACAATTTAGGGATCTTAGTTTGACATGTGAAACTACACCAGTAAGTGTTAAATTAGAAGCTTTACAAGTTTCCAATATTTTTTTGAAGGAAATAGGAAATAGACAAAGATCTGATTCTTTCTTGAGAACTATAATTGACAATATAGAAAATGGATGGATTAGTGAATTTAAAATAGGAACGGATGGAATTTTACGATTACAAGGACGAATTTGTGTCCCTAATGATCCTGAAATTAAAAGGATGATATTGGAAGAAGGACACCAAAGTAAGTTAAGTATCCATCCCAGAGCCACTAAGATGTACCAAGATTTAAAAATTTTATTTTGGTGGCCAAAAATGAAAAAAGAAATAAGTGAATATGTATATTCTTGCTTAATTTGTCAAAAATCAAAGATAGAACATCAAAAGCCTTTAGGAATGTTGCAATCTTTAGAAATACCTCAATGGAAATGGGACAGTATATCTATGGATTTTGTGACCTCTTTGCCAAGAAGTTCTAAAGGTTCTGATTCTATATGGGTTATAATAGACCGATTAACAAAATG
>PYAF01005723.1:39646-63237 GCA_007407185.1 Glycine tomentella
ATAGAAAGCAAGGTAATTATGAGTTTGAAGATTTTTCTACACAAAACCACTTTACCTAGCCTATAAAAAGGGTGGTGGGGACCAAAGTGAAGGCAACATTCACGTGTAATCTTCCTCCTCCATCCTACATCCCTTTCACTTAAATTAAAAAAAGCTAAACCAAGGCCCACAACCTTAAAGTTCACGTGGAAAAGCTAGGTCACTTGAAGAAAAGTTGCTAAATTCCAAACTACGAAAGCAAGGTATAGGAAAGTACTGTGATAACCATGGTTTAGATATTCATTATGTTAGATTCTCATTTATTTTTATAAGAATTAAAGCTTTGAATACCATGTGTTTGATGAAATGTCTCTAAGAATTAGAAAAGGTACATGGATGATGATTTGAATAAGTAACTTAAGAATAATGGTTATAATAAATAACTTGAATCTAATCTAGAAAGAAAAGGAATTAAATAACTTAAATCTTTATATATTATGACTAGGTTTTAAAGAAATATTTGATTTAATGTTTTACTAAAAGTTGGTGTGTTATTTTGATATTTTACTAACGATTGTATGTTATATATCCAAAGGATGTTTTTATTAAAATTTATGTAATAAGTGTGTTCTACTAAGTATTTTATGAAGTTCACGTGTTGTTGGAAATTTATATGGATTGTCATGAAATCCATGTGTTGCTGAGTGTTTCTATAAATCTTTATACATGAATGATATGTTGAACTGAGTTTTGTGTTGGATTTATGTTGAATATATGAGAAATAAATTGGAGATTAATGGTGAAGAAGAAATAAAGGCAATTCATTGCATATTTCATCCGCATTTAATACCTCAGAGTGGAGGTAATAAAAGTAACCACAGAGAGGAGGTGTGTTCCACTAGAGCAGGTGGACTATCTTAACTATGGTACCATTTAACCTCAGAGCTGAGGTGTATTCCACTAGAGCGGGTGGGGCTTCCACTAGAGTGGGTGGAGCTATTTTGACTTTGGTACCATTTGTTGAGAATCTGAGATCTCAGTCATGCATCATTTTAATCAAGAATCATGCATCTGTTATAAATTTTGTTATGTATTTATTATGTATCTGATTTTATGACGTATTACTTTGTTTTACTATGAATATGTTGTTTTATCTAACTATGTTTATGATATACTTACCCTATTTTGTGTCTGTGGTTGACACCTGTGATGACTCCAATTTGTTGGGCGAGCAGAGGAAAAGTGAAAGTTAAGCTGAGATGGTGTGATGGAAGAGCTTGGATGATTTGTATTCTGTGCTTGGTGTATTGTTGACTCTGAAGCCATGTAATTTGTAATGGACTTTTTTGGTTTGATGATCTGTATCTGGATTATATTATATAAGACTGTCTTGGATTGTAAAATATTTTCTCGTACATAGAAATATTTAATGGTAACTATTTTATTTAAAGTTTATTTAAGAAATGAAGAAAAACGATTTTATAAAATAAATTTCGGTAATAAAGGAAACAAGCGGAAAAAAATTTTTGGGCGTTACAGCAGCACCCACAACAGGTCGGGAATATACAGTTGGTGCCAGAGAGGCAGCCAGAGCTCCTAATTTGTTTAGAGGTACTATTCTGATTGCCAGCTATGATGTGAGAGTCTTGTTTGACTCCAGAGCTACGCATTCATTCATCCAGGACATGACTGCATTTGGGCTAAATTTGCCCATGTTTAGATTTTCTCCTCCGATTGAGGTTACCACTGCATCTAGTGAGAGGTGTCAGGTGAGCATGTATTGCAAGGATGTGCAGTTTCAGTTTGATGGCAGAAAGTACACAATTGATTTGTACTTCCTAGCTATGCCTACCCTTGAGATCATTCTGGGTATGGATTGGTTGGCCAAGTATGGCGTAATGTTGGACTGTTGCAACAAGAAGGTTGTTGTGCCTTATGATGGAGTTGGTTCGAGTTCCACCTCTTTCCTATCAGTTTTGCAAGCACGCAAGGCGACCAGGGAAAGAGCTCAAGGCTGTTCCTTGAAAACCATCAAACGGAGAGATTGCGTTCTCTAGAGAATACCCAAAGTTTGATTTTTGTGGGGAAATGAGGCGTTTTAAGGACGTTCAAGCTTGGAGAAGTTGTCCTCTAGCCTTCCTTGTCATTTTAGAGGTCAGAAACACAAGTTTTACCGATTATTTAAGAATTTGTTCTTGAGATGAATAGTGACCCATTTGAGTTAGAGCTGAAATTAGGCTTGGATACTTTGGAAAAGTATGCTTAGGAGGTTGTTGTGATGAAGGTTTAACCTTGAAATATAATTTTTGTAAATTTTGGAAATTGGGTTATGAGTAATGTATGTGTAGGAAGAATATTGGTTAAATTGACGATAATATGGTATGTTTGGGCCTTGATGCCTTCACAAGATGTGTTTAGGAGACTATATAAATGGTGAAAATGTGTTGAAGTAACCGTTTTAGCCACCTTGATAATTATAGAGATGTGGAATGGATAAAGCTTTGAACTCTTTAGATTGGTTTATGCAGAGTCTTAGATAGATTCTAGTGTCTTGGATAAGCTAAGATAGATCCTGTTAAGGGTTTGTAAGTCACCAATTAGGGGATTAGTTCTTATAACTTGAAAATAGAGGAAAAAGAGGTTAAATGGAAAATAATAGCGTTTTTTTTTTTTCATTCTAACTGTTGAGAACCGTTGTTGATTGTTTGTATGCCTTTATGTAGGGCGTGATACAGAGGTTATTGGTGGCTATGACCACGATGCTGGGAGAACCAGTGTAGCACTTAAAGTAGGTAAGCTCTTTGTTTTTGGGAGTGTTTCCCATTGCCTGAGTTCCACCATACTCCGAGGGAGTGATGATTGCATACATGATTCATATGCATTGAATTGGATGTTAAAACTTTCCTCATGATAATATGTATACCTGTTTCTGTGCCTTGTGTATGGTTGCCTTTCGGATAGATCTTCTGGCCAGTTAGATAGATATGGACTTCTCTAGGAGTAGAGCGCAACTCCTAGTCGGTTTGCTCATATAAAGGGTGTATGATCCCTTAAGACCAGAGATAGGTGGTCACGTCGCGGTTGAGGCCTATTCTTGAAAGTGCCATATATGTGCATCCATATGTAAAGGGGTAGCTCCCGATGGGATGACACGAGTGTGAGTTCCGGCCTCATATTGGGGACTGAGAGTCCCAATGCTGATGATGATGCATCTTTGGCGAGCGTAGTACCACAGATATACATTAGAGCTAGAGAGTGTCTATATGTTGTTGTGAAGGCCAGAAGGACTGGTGTTGTGATGCCTTTGATGTTATGTTATCATAGAAGTGAGCCAGGGTGGGAAGAAGCCTCCAAGAACCCTGAGCTTGCTGAGATTGTATTTCACCCCTGTTGGGGATCTTATTTTGCAGGTGATTCATCTGACATGGGTCCCAGGGCGGGAGGCCCCAATAGGGACATACACTGTATAGCTGCTTGGGCAATACTTTGAGAGCACTGTGGCTCACTGCTTTATGTATATGATGTATTTTGTACCCTGGCAAGGGAAGATGTGCGTGCACATATATTTTGGATCTTGTATGGATTGTGATGTATAGACGTTGTATATTTTGTACCTTCTTGTGAGGATGTGATCTGTGAGATCATGGCACAGGGTGCCTATTCTTTTGTATAGCCACAATGATTATATATGTATATAGATACATGTGGCTTCTGATTCTCCTGATATATTTGTATGGACATTATTGTTTTACCTGTCGTTCTTTATGTTATCTGGATCGTAGAGGCTTGTTGTGGTGTCTTGGCATTCGTATATGTAATATGGATACTTACCATACATGATGAATCAGAAATATGGTTTTAAAAGGAAATGACATTGACATCATGTTTTTGAAAACGCTTCCATTGTTTTTAATTAATTGATTTTAAATTAATTACTGCATTAATCTGATTAAGTAATTGTTAATACACCGGATGCATATGGGGTGTTACATTGAACGTGATGTATCAAGTGGGGCCCCAATTGTGGAGGAAATTAGGTTTGGCCCAACAGTCGGTGTGTCGTCTGTATTAGGTGAAAGTGAATAGTATTGAACAGAAAATAGAATGGTGGTGAGTTGTGTTTGTAAACAATGAAGGGGTGTCCATGATAAGCAAAAATTGCAACAAGGGGCACAAAAATAGTAACCTGAAAGGGAAAGGGGTCCCGACACTTAGTGATACCAAAGTTGAAGAAGAATTGGCCAAGAAGAAAAGGGGTTGTCAGTCTACAACAAAGACAAATTCAAATTTCTTTAAATCTAAATTGGGTGGGACTTTAAGAGACAAATCTAGGGGGAAAAGTGGTGCTTTAAAACGATCATCTTTGGTCATGTCTGAACCCCCGATCTTGGGTGATTTTTCTGGTCTTCTAATTGAGGAGGAAGGGTTAGTTTGCTCATAATCTATCAACAATTCTCAGAGGATGTGTGTGATGAGTTTATTAGTAGTTATAAAAGAATATCTAGCTAAGAAAAGAGAAGAGGGAGAAAAAGGTGGTATTGGAATTTGGGAAGAATATGGGGTTGAATTGTGGGGGGAATGAACAATGTTTGTCACTGAAAGTGGTGTTACTGGAGAGACATGACAAAAAGGGTATTGTTGAAGTGAAAAGAAGGCAAAATGAAAGGGACAAAGTGGGGTTATCATGAATATTTTATCTTACAATGTAAGGGGTTTGGGGAACAAGTTGAAGTGGAGATTTTTTAGGGAGTTGGTGTTGATGGACGATATTCAAATAGCATGTTTCCCAGAAACTAAAAACATGAAGGTGAATTAATCTCTTTGTCAAGCCTTGTGGGGGCATTGCGAGGTTCAATGGGTAGAAAATTAGACAATTGGGCCTTCCAGGGGGCTTCTTTGTGTATGGAATTATGAATTCTTGGAGATGAAAAATCACTTGGGAGATGGGTATAGTGGTTTGGAAGGGTGATGGAAGATATAAGATTGTGAGATCACATTGGTAAATGTTTACTCATCTTATGACATTGCCATCAAAAAGCGACGATGGGAAGAGTTGAAAGTTAAGAAGAAAAGTAGTGGCATTGACTTGTGGTGCATAATGGGGGATTTGAAATTGACAAGGAGTGGTAATGAGAGGCAAGGTGAAGGTGGTGGAGATGGTAGGAGATAGAAGTTTATTGCTTTTAACAATTTCATCTTGAAATCAAAATTGGAAGAGGTACCAAGACTTGGAGGTTTATTTACTTGGTTTAGGCCAAATGGTAAATCTAAAAGTCGTCTTGATAGATTATTGGTGTCTAAAGCTTGGGTTTGTAGATGGCCAAAGTGTTTCCAAGTTTCGTTGGAAAGGAACATTTGAAACCATTGTCCTATAATCCTTAGAGACTCTAAAATTGATTGGGGTCCTAAGCCTTTTAAGACATTAGATTGTTGGTTCCGAGACAAGTGCTTTGAGGAGTTTGTGAAAAATCTTTGGGAAGTTTGGAGATCCAAGGTTGGGGGCCTACATCCTTAAAGGAAAATTGAAGGCATTGAAGAAAGGCTTTAAGGAGTGGAATAAATCATATTTTGGTAATGTCCATGAGTGCCATAAGGAGATTGTGACGGCTTTGAATGAATTATACAAAAAGGAGGAGTCCATGGTGTTGACCATGGAGGAGTTTAACATGATGTTGAAATTGCAAGGAGATTTTTGGCTTGTGGCTAGGAGAGAATTTCATTTAAACCAAAAATAAAGTGGTTGAGGGAGGGAGATAACAACTCTAAAAATTTTCCACTTAATTAAATGTTTCTTTTCAAATTTTAAACTAAAATTGAGGGCCTAGGAGAATTTCTTTTATTCCATTTAATTAAAAAATATAAGATAAAGTTAAATGTTTTGATTCGTTGACCTAATCCAAACCAGCTCGTTTGTAAACGGGTAGGTTGGGTTGAGTTTTTTTTCTTTTCTTGGAAAACTGACCCAAACCAACCAGCTCAAATTTGATTGGATTAGGTCAAGGGTTTGTCAAACATAACCTAAACTGACTCGCATACACCCTACTTTCTTATGTGAGAATGATTTATCTTATCTTAACTCTTTAATTCCAATAGTTAGGTGGTCATGGTGTCAACACCATTGCTATCACTACAAACACTATCATTATCATAATCATTGTTGTTACCGTTACAACCATAGTTGTTGTTGGCCCAACTCTGTAATCATCGTTGTCTTCACTACCACCACTATCACCTCCTCCAACATCGTTATCACCACTATCATCAACATTGTTGACATACAACAAGAAATTTGTGGATTAGCGACGGAATTGATTGAGGGATAATTTTGTATCTATTCACTCAAAATTAATAATGGATCAGGGAGGAAACACAGCTTCTCGCTAATAGCTTGCAAATTAGCGAGGGAAGATATAGTCTCTAATTCCTCACTCATCAACGACAAATTTGCGAAACAATTTTGTCCTTCATGACTCCCTCGAAAAAACAGGTAAGTTTTTAGTTAGGAGCTTTAGTTGCTTGCAACATCCTTGGAAGGCCCTCGCTCATTAGATTTATAAAAGGAAATTTTGTACATAGTAAGGGAGTTAGCCCCTTGCACACTCGTCGCAAAGTAGTGACTAACTGTTTTTCGTTGCAATGCTCTCACAAAAGGCTTTAAGACTTAGGTCCTGTGTAACGAGGGAATATGCCCTTGCAATTTGGTCATAAATTAGTGAGGAAATACCTTGGTTGCAAATCCCTCACAATTAGATTCTATTTTATTTTATTTCATATTAATATTTAATTATTACTATTATTAAAATAAATAAATCATTAGATTTAATTATTTATCATATGTTTCAAAATATATTTATAATTAAATATAAAATTATATTTAAATTTAGATTATTTAAGATTAAGATTACAATAATATTAAGATTTTGTTTATTTTAAAAATATTCTCATTTGATGTATTATATAAAGATTGTAATTAAATTAAATTCAAATTATTTTTTGATATAAATGTTTTAAAGAAATAAAAAATTAAAGCATGTGGTAAACTATCACCATGTGGGATGGTTATGAAGGTGGTAGTCATGGAGACAATGGTGGTAATTAAAGATGTCAATGATAAGAGTGGTAATGGTGGTGGTAGACAAGTCAATCCAAGGGGAAAGAATGTTATATGTTAAAGAAAAATTTTCTTTTAAAACTTGTTTTAGGTCATATTCACTATTGAATCGATCTTATTAATAGCGACAACAATAATAGTGACAAGTATTATAATAATAATTACGATAACAATAATGATGATAATAATAATACTGATAGTGGTGTCATGAGTGTTGACACTATCATCATCATCACCTAAAGTAAATCATTAAGTGAGCTTTTTAATCTAATATTCTATTTCAATTTAAGAGTTAAGATTGATTATATTAATTTTCAACTAAAAAAAATCATTGACAAATAATAGTTCCATATATATATATATATATATATATATATATATATATATCAGCTAGTAACGATCATTTAAATCGCAATCTATATGCATGCACGTCAAGCGGGTTATTTAATTCGTCATATATACATGCTTAACGTTATTCTAATATAATTTTTCAAGTATATAGAAAAACTTTTTAACATGCCGCAAGTTTAATGGAATTGCGTAATTTTGCTGTACATAAAGCTGATAGGATTAAAATATGGACGGGGGCCAAAGAAGACTATTCTTGATATAGTGCTTTGTTTTTGTTCGATAGCCAGAACATAACAAAATGAATAAATAAACGAAAAACGACAAAACATTGAAGTGACATGGGAAAATTAAATTATGATGAATTATTCAATTCACCCGATCCTTAACCTTAACCTTTCATAATCTTTCAAGACAAGACACATGAAAAAAGATATTGTCTTTTACCCCCTTCTATTTGTCCAAGAAGAAACCTAGATAACAAGAGCTTACTGTGATGACTTTATATATATATATATATATATATATATATATATATATATATATATATATAAATCTCACGACTCGTGCTTTGTCGCTACCCATGGCCATAATGCCTTGCAACTTGCTACTTGTAGTATTGCAAGTACAAATCCTGTATCCAGCATCTGAATCCAAGAATCCAAGATAGTTTTAGGCTAGACACACGTTCACATGCATTCTTGACCACGTAATGAAAAGTGTTCTATACTATTTTTCTTTTTAAGAAAAATATTTCTTGAATGAGAGTTCTATTCTAGTAAATAAAAGCAATCTTCTTCCATTATAGCTTTAGGCTGAATAATTGTTATTTCTGGATTTTGATTGATTATATAAATATGCTGCTATATTTAATAGCTATATACATATATGAATGTTTCACGACTTTAGCATGTATCTTTAATTTTGAATATCACTAATGTTCCAATCAATAAATTAATTTGCATTATCTTTTACTTCTTAACAAATATAAATTAAATTAAGAAATTTCACTTATGACCATGTATAAGATAAGCGTTTATGATTGTTGACTAAATTGTAATTTTAATATCTAAGTATTAAGTATTGTAACAATGCGATTTTGATTTCTTAAATTCCAATTGCTTGAATTTGATCTCTTAAGTTTTGCAATTATGTGATTTGGCCTCTTCTTTTATATATATATATATATATATATATATATATATATATATATATATATATATATATATATATATATATAGTGTGTGTGTGTGTGTTGGGGGGAGACCTGATAAATAATATGACATTGATAATAATGTGACAATTATCAAGGACGGTTCTTAATTAGATTTTATGGTATATGACGAATTATTAAATAAGATCTTCTTATAAGTAAATATTTTTTTAACAATATTATTTTTTTGTTACAAACTTATAATTAAGGATTTTAAAATAGACACTTGATTTTTATATAAAAATCATATATTTTATTGCACTAGACAAATATAATATAGTTTTAACAAATTTTAAAAAGAAATGTCATATTTTTTATTTAATTTACTTTTATCATTCAATTTATATCTTTAGAAAAAATTATACATGCATAAATATCTATATAAGGTAGGATGATAAATGGTAAGATATAATGTTATTTTAAAACTCATTCACACATTTATTAGATTTTATCAAGTTTGGATTATTTCGCATAAGATTCATCTCATTTTTACAATTTTAATTAATTTATACATTTTAAAAATATTAATTTATGTTTATAATTTAATTTATTTTTTATATTTGGTCCCTCAATGAAAATGTTCTAGCTTAACCGTTATTGTCTATCATTAAGAAAATATCCATAAGAAGCTAATACAATATAAAGATATTTATAATAGCTCAAATATATTGTTTCATATCAAAACTTACATATATTTTAAAATACTAATTTTAATTTTATTTTCATTATAAAAAATATGGGTCCCTTTTAATTGTAGGCCAGTGTGCACTTGTAACAAGCCTTGAGATGGCAGGGCCGACCCTGGGCAGGGCAAACGGAGCACCTAGTCAGGGTCCAAATTTTTTTTCACCGATGGCTTAAGTAAATTTTTTTTTAAAATAAAATAAAAACAAAACCTACTTTAAGGGTTCATTTTGTATGTTAAGGGTCTATTTTTTCCATCCCTTAATTTCAATATTATTTATATTTCAAAAAAATTATGTATTAGAAACTTATTTTTTCCACTTCGCTATGGATCAAAGAATTTTCGAGAACGATCCTACAATATGGATCCAGACAATTACATGACAATACATATGTTGATGAGTGACACTGACATGCTGATATAACACTAATGTGGCAGGTAATGTGACATGAAATGTTGATGAGTGACACTGACATGCTGATATAACACTAATGTGGCAGGTAATGTGACATGAAAAAATTAGAAAACAAATTTACATAATGGTATGTTTTAGATTAGTGTTGACATCACGTTTAACGAAAAAAAATATAATACATGCAAATTTTTCAAAATAATTATGTTGTGGCTTTCATCTGAAAGTCTATTAGTCTATTGGCATTAGACACAATTACTTGTCAAACACATGAGGTTTGAACCCCTCTTCACTTAATCAATATTATCAAATTTGTTAAAATATTTAACAAAAAATTGATAGAAAAACAAAAAAACAAACAATTACAATACTTTAAAGATCAAGTTTATAGAATGAAAACTTAGAAATAAAAATTGCATAATTATGATGTTTAGGAGAATAAAAATCTAATTAAGTCATACTTTTTTTATTCTTAAAATAAAAATAAATAAATAAATAATTATAATAAGTTACACATCTTCCTAATAACTTATTTACTCATCATGAACTCATTTAAAGTTAAAATTCAATTCTTTGACCATCCATAATTATCCCCATTACTGGCATTACAGAATTATTAATGACGACACTATTATTTTTCTCAATGTTTACTTTTTTTATGAAAATAATCACTGACAGATCGATGTAAATATAAAAGCGGCTACCAGTCACTTGACAAATTGGTATACTCCTATCAGATTTAAATATTTAAACAAACAACAAGATACAACAAGATATAGATCCAACAGAGTAAAACACAAAATACTAAATACAACCAAACACAAAATATCAAATTCACCTTTTCAATTTAGAGGCCCTTGTCAGAATACATAAGTTGGAGAATTTCGTCATATGTAAAACGTGATATTTTTTTAAAAGATTTATTCAATAATATTTTCATCAATGTACTGTTGTTGCGAGAAATCTTAATAATTAGCTCAAATGGATTCGACTATAATTGCTTTAATATGGTTCCAAAATTTAAATAGTGACTCAAACATTTGGTTGTCAAGAGGAAAAATGTTTTTTAAACTTTTGTAAGCTCTCAAGTTACTATAAAAAATTCTTGACTTGGAATGATTTTTAACAAAAATATAAATGCAATAATGTAAAAAGTGAATTTGAAAGAAAGACAATGAAATTGGCAAAACAACAAAAGGATAGCTAAAATATAATTACGTTGATTGATTATTTTTTTATTAAAGGTCCTTACAAACGTTTCAGTAACAATTATTTATGCTGTAAATCTAACTTAACTGAACCTAAACCATGTCTACCCATGTTTGTACATGATTCCTTCATTTTTAATTGATTTCAACTAGTTTATTCATATTTTGGCTAGACGGCAACGAGGCACATGATAAATGCCATATTTTAGTGAAAATCGGATTACATTTGAGACAATTATCTTGAATTTTAATTAAGAATATCTGTAAAAGTCTGCCCTAATCTAGTTAGTTTTGTTAAAAATGTAGTAATTATATGTCTCGAAGATTCATCCAAGTTTTTATTTTTATTTTGCTAGCATTCGAGGATTTCCGAGGCTTTCGAAATCAAAAAGCAAGCAAAAAGGGGACCAGAAAGTAAAACTGGGAGGTACATCCAGCAAAATAGGCCCAAGGCCCAAAAAAATATTCCAGAAGGTACAATTAACTCGCCCAGGCGAGCTAACGCAGTACAAAATACTCGCCTGGGCGAGTGGACGTGCAAGTTGTTGCTGCAAGTGGGCCAAATGGATGCTGCAAGTGGGCTTAAGCTCGCCCAGGCGACCAAAACATGAGTAAATTGGTCGCCTGGGCGACCAAAGTCGGCCAGACACCCCCCTATAAATACCCATGCACCCCCCAAAGGCAAATCATCCCCTCACAAGCCATTTCTCTCTTCTCCCTCTTGCTTTGAGCTTTTCCTAGACTTTTTGCTTCTTTAAATTCTTGTTTAGTGAGAGTTTAGGTTAGTGAAAGAGAGAAAATTAGTGTGGAAACTCTGCCGGATCGGAAAGCGGTGATGAGTTCTTTCACCGATTTTTCTACGGAGGTTCTGCCCATGCTTGGCTAGCTTTCTCAAAGGATTGGATGTAATCTTCTTACCCTTCTAGTATTTATTTTGATATTTACTTCTGCATAAGTTTTTCTATTCATTATTGGTAAATTTATTCCGTACTTAACACTTGATATTACTTGATCACTAATATCACGAATTTAAACTCGAAGTGAGACTGAGAAGTAATCTTAGGGTTTGAAATGAATAAATTTACTCTTTACGTTACGTTGCTAGACATAGAGCATAGCGTTTAGATTGCAAAGAAACACGCAAATATAATCGTAACGCTGGGATATTTATTTCATATGCGAGACATCGATATTTGATAAATATTCTTAGGATTCTCAGATGCGAGACATCGATTTGGGATGATTTTACGTGTGCATCAATAATAATAGAAAATAACTTATGCAAGGTAATATTAGTTGAATACTAAGGGTATGAACGATGAAATCCAATCCTACGCTCTTTAATTGATCAAACTCGTTTTATTTTTAGTAATTATTCGTAATCTTTCGTACTAGATTTATTATTCCGTTTCTTTTAGATTTTTGTAATTTTTATTAAACCACAATCACATGAAACTTCGTTCATAATCACTGTATATAAACTATTAAACTGTTAAAGTTTTATTTAAATTAACTGAGTAAAAATCAAGTCCCTGTGGAGACGAACTTTTATAAATTTTGTAACTTACAACGACAATTGGTACGCTTGCCAAAAGTCTAACAGCACATTCCCCTCATTCTGAGTTTTTAGGAACCATTTCCTAGATCATGGGATTTTCACATTTTTCACCTAATTTTATCCAGAATCTCATGATTTTAGCCACAACTCAAAATCTGATGAGCTTATCTTCTGAGATTTATCTGAATTTTCAAAATATTGGTCAAATTATCTTCTATAACAGTCGAATCTCACCACTTTATCGGAAATGACAACAAACTCATTTTGGCTAAGTTTCCATCTCGATTCATTCAACTAACTAAAAATATTTTGACTTGTAACAAATGCCCCCTTATATTTTGACATTGATCGATCACGTGAAGGGTTAAGATATATTTGTTTTAATCTTTCCCTCTTATGTTAATCCTTGCAACTGACTTTGCCTTTAATATCTCTAGCCATTACGTCTGTGCAAGTCTTATCACCTTTAAATAACCTTTCCTCATTGTTTCTAATCATCCACATTATTGTAATCTTTGTTTTCCTCTTTCTTCACCACTGATAATTTCTCTTTTGATTTCACCATGTCAACCACCAACAACTCTCAATCCAGGAACCACGAATATGGTGATGGTTCTAACGATGAGTCGTCGTCTTTCTCGTCTAGCTTTTTGAATAGTCAAGAGGATCAAGAATAGCCTACAACCCCTAGTGGCTATGTCAATCCTCTCAAGGCCCACAAAAGACACTTCTACCTTTGTCCTTGTGTTGATGATGTGATCGACATTGTTACCTTCCTCGAGCATTACCTTCATCATGATAGCTATCCAGTTCCCATCACTTTTTGGTTTTAGATAAGTTCTATTCCCTTTTATTTGGGAACTTGGCCTAGGGATTCTAACCCTTACTATAGGTGGCTCAAACAAGTAACTATTGCAAAAAAAAGTGATTGGAAACAATGAGGCATCTTTGACACCATCAATATGACCCGCCATGATTTGGAGCTGAAATACCCCTTAATCCTTAGCTTTTTGAGCTTTTGGTCCACTGCAACAAACACTTTTGTGTTCCCTCTCGGCTTCACGACCATCATGCTGCAAGACGTAGCTACTATCTTGGGTCTCCCCATCGTGGTTGATGAAATTCCTTCCTTGTTCAACCAACCCTTTGCTGACCTAGGGTGTTCTTTTGATCGATCCACCAATGGCTACCCCCATTTCATCACAAGTCACTTGAAGAAAACAAACATTGTTTTTGACGCAAAACACAATGCTTTTCTCATGTTCTGGTTCTGTAAGCATTTTACCTGCTCTTCTTCAAAAGCCATTATCTCTGAATATGTCCCCCATGTTTCTTTGCTCAGATCAGATAAGCCTTAGGCAGTATGAGTTTGGTGAAAATATAATGAACACTTATGCAAATAACCAAGAGGGGGGGGGGGTGAATTGGTTTTATCTTAGAGTTTTAAAAAATCCTTTCAAAAAATGTAACAGTGAAAGTCTTTTAGAAGGATCGCATCAATCTAAAAACTAATTAGGAAAACAGTTTACTTCTCCAATCAATTTACTCTTGTGCAATGACCAAGTTTGTATGACAAGTAATTTCTATACTTCAAGAATTAAATGCAAGACAAACTAAAATATAAAAGCACAAAAGGTTTATACTGGTTCACCTCTCAACCCCGGAGGCTACATCCAGTTTTCTTCCAACCAAACTCTTGGTTAGAGTTCCACTATAACAAATAGCTTTACAAGCTTTACAAATGATCTCTCTTATCCTCCCTAGGTAAAATTCAAAATCTATATCCTATAGACTTTTCAAAAGACCAAGAACCAGAGATCCCCTCTCTGTTCTTCTCTCTAGAAACCCTTTCTAGAAAAGCTTTAAAGATTACAAACATTATATGGAAATATCAAACAATTTCAGAATAGAAATATACTAGAACTTCAAGCTTAAGGTACAAGAAATATATCACCTTATAATCCTCAGAAACAACAATGAGATGAATGATTCAACCTGAGATTATGTGTAGAAGATGATAACTAGACTTTCTTGAAATCTTTCTTTAAGAGCAAGCTTGAGAAAACTTTGATCTATGAGTTACAACACTTAGAACTCATGTAGATCCCATTGATACTCAACAACTAAGATTATCAACCTTGATTCTGACTTGGGTACTCAAGAGAATTGTAGGAAAAGGTTTTTACTAATTTGTACGCTTTGGGTATTCACTCTCTCAATGAGACTCAACTTTTCTATTTATAAAAAACTGTTTTAACTAACTGTAATCGATTATTTCTTCAATGTAATCGATTATTTTAACTATTGTAATTGATTAATTTAACCAGATAATTGATTAAAGTGTTCATCAGGAATCTGAAAATTTGTCACGAACAATTTAATCGATTAATTCGTCTTGTAATAGATTACTCCAGATGAACCAAGTTTTTCAAAGCACTTAGTAATCGATTAAACAACCAAATAATCAATTAACACAGGCCATGCCTAAAACTTGACAATGCTTATTTAATCGATTACAAATATCTAGTAATCGATTAAACCAGATGAACATGCTGTGTAAGATTATGCAGAAGCTCCGGTAATCGATGAAATACCCAAATAATTGATTATCACAGGAAGTTCCAAAGACTGCGAAGAGCTTATTTAATCGATTACAATTAAGTGGTAATCGATTAAAAATGTTCATAAAGCTTTTACCAGAAACCAACACATGCGTGTAATCGATTATTTTACCAAAGTAATCGATTAAAGCAGTGAGAAATTGTTTTACACAATTTCTAATAGCCTTTATGAATCATTACCTGATTGATTAACATTATATGATTAATTCTCATTATATGAATGTATGAATGCATGAATAATGAGGATTATAAGGCTTTATCTTGATTGACCAAGCTTATAAACAAATTACAAATGCCATCAATTAAGATTGGGCATGTAAAACATCAAAACTATTTGCTTCTTCAACTTGGAATCCTTTGCTTTAGCTTCTTGATTCTAACATTTGGTTCTTGTCCTTCCTTTAAAAATCTATCTTTCTACTTTTGGAAAGGATGAATACAAAACAGAATATATCAAGTGCATCTGGTCCTTTTTGGTTCCTACAACTTTGAATTACTATGTATTTCCCAATGTTTGCGGCCAAATAACCAAAATAAACTAAAGCATTGGATTGCTATACCAAAGATCCTACTCTAGGCAAGTTCCTTCAGATAAAGTTCACAGCCTCTAGTTCGGCTCACTTCTTCATAGAAGCTATCTTTGGCATCCTAGAAGATGTGTGTGCCTTATAGAATCCACCAACTATTGACCATGCTCTTTTTGATTGGCTAGAAATGGATCAACTCACCAATTTAGAAGCTAAAGCAGTGCAATCGAAAAACTGGGGTAGCATCTTGTCAACCAGAGACTTGATTTGTGGATTCAAGCCCACTTCCAGGTATATCAAAATTTATGTGGAACCTTACAACCCACAATTTGTGGCTCGTTAGTTTGGCCTTACTCAACACCTTTCCATAACCTTTCTAACCATGACATTTCCTACTTTTCATCCTTCACTATCTATCGACGAGGTAAAGAAAATCATTAAACTGATCCAATGGATGCTCAACCTTTTTAAATTTCATTTAATTTTGCCTGATCCTAAGAAAACAACTAGTTTTCTCAACGGTGGCTTGCTGAAGGACACTTTTTTTTTTTTTTTTAAAAAAAAGGTTTGCATTTTACATTTTACAAGTCAATGATCATGTTCAACTAGATCCCATTGCTTAAACTCCAAGCACCCCCCAACATCTGGTTTTTATTTCGGTTAAGAAGAAGAATAGCTCCTCGGCTAGAATCACCATTAATCCTTTACCAACTCCGCAAATACATACTATTTTGCATCTTTGCCCTTTATTTATCTTTTCCATTTATTCGGCAAACATTTTCCTGTTACAACCAAACATCAAATTGAAAACATTGATATGGAAAATGTGGAGGAGGACACTACTCCATACTTTTCCCATTTCACATTGAAAAGGATTATTAGGTATGTTGCTGCTCAGAAACTGATTATTCCTGACTCTCCTTCGACTTAGGTATGAATATCCATTCCTTATTTTATTCTGTTTCTTCATTCCCGTCTTTATTTCTTATTCTGAGTTACTTGCAGAAATTGGTTGTTGCTCTTAGCCCAAGCCGCAAAAGGTTGAAGATTGGATTTGTTTCCACTCCTTGGCTTTTTAAACCTCAGGAACCAACTTTTGTTGAAGAAACTTCCAATGTACCATTTGAATCATTTGTTATACCCACTGCTCCAAAGTTGCTCGATCATCAGCTTTCGCATGCCCTATTTTGATAAACGTCACTAAGGAAGGTTTAACCAATACTTCCAATCCCCAACTTCCTTTATTCTAACAGTGTCAAATGGGTCCCCCCATTGAAGATCACTTTTCTCATGTGGAGTAGTTTATGTCAAAGGACGTCCCTTCTGATCTAGCTATGTTGAATTCAATTTGGCTCTCTTTTGCAAAATTGGCCAAGGCTTCCACAGTTTCTGATTCGTCCACCTACTAGGTTTGTAGGCACTGACGAAGCAGAGTTTCCGCCTATTGTACCTGTTCTTGCCTCCAACTCCTTGGATTGCTACATCTCATTTGGCACCATGGGCTTGGCTATTTCAACTAATTGCCCAAACAACTGGTACATGATATCTCTTATTTCCATATTTATCTGAATGAATGATGTAGTCATCAATGTGGGTGTTTCCTTAAGTGTACTAGCAACAATAGGCATTGTAGCTGACGTACTGCCAATCGAATCGCTCAATCAAATCACTCACACAAGTTCCACTGGGTGTGCCAATTTTGTTGTCACGAGAAATCTGAGCAATTAGCCAAAATGAATTCGACTATAACTGCTTCAACATGATTTCAAAATTTGAATATTGACTTAAGCAATTTGGTTGTCAAGAGGGAAAATATGTCTCTTAACCTTTTGTGGGCTCTTAAGTTACTGCAGAAAGTACTTGAGTCGGGATGATTTTTAATAGAAATACCAATGAAATAATGTAAAGACTGAATTTGAAAGAAAAGTAATAGAATTGCCAAAGACAACTGAAACATAATTGAAAAATAATTGCATTGATTGGTTGTTTTTTGGTTGAAAGCCCTTACAAATGTTTCATAAACAAACTATTTATATTGTAAAGCTAACTTAACCTAAATCGTGTTTACCCACGTTCGTACATGATTCCTTCATTTTCAAGTGATTTCGACTAGTTTATTTGTATTTCGGATAGACGGAAATGAGATGTATTCCCCTAGTTTCGATTTTTTATGAATCACTTCCTAGAGCATGTGATTTTCATGTATTCAACTAATTTTATCCATAATTTCATGATTTTAGCCATGCCTCAAAATCTGATGCACTTATCTTATGAGCTTTATCTTAATTTTCAAATATTGACCCAATTATCTTCGACAATGATTAAATCTCACTACTTTATCTGAAATCACAATAAACTCATTTCAACTAAGTTTCCATCTCGATTTATTTAACTAACTGATAATACGTGCAAAGGGAAATAATTAAATATTAAGAGGTGACTACGTGCTACCGATCGATGTGTCTCTATTGGTGGGTAACTCATCTACTTTATATGCCTTTGAAAAAATTTACTTAAAAACAAATGTAACTCACCGTCCAATATTTTGCATATTTTAACCGAATAAAGAATTTAGCAAATATCACGTTGATTCTAATAGCTCCTCAATCATTTTTTTATAAGCCTAATATCTACTCGATCATTCAAAATTTCCTCGAAAAACTATACGAATCATGTGTTGTTATTTTATACACACGCACAAGCAAGTTTTCTATTTGAAATATTACATGAAATATAGAGCAAATAATGGTCAATGATGATTTTTCCCCTTATCACGTTAATGTAATAAATAGAAAGATGATCATATTTATGAAACTCATTATGTACTTATCCAAAAGTTCATGTGATTAGCAATACTACCTTTCCTTTTTAACTAGAAAACAAAATATAGAATAAGTCAATGTTTTTTCTTTTTATCCTAGCCAAGACTTGTATAGATTTGAAGATTACCAAAACTTTACCATGTTCGTTTAATTGACGAGTCCCATTAAAAGAAAGTCCAACTTTAGTGCTCAAAGCATCCTAGAGGCATAGCAATTGGAGGACCCATATTTCCCATGGAATCACGTGTTTTAGTTCCTAATCCTTAGTTATCCTTAATTATTTAATTTCAATATTTTAGCAACTTGAATGCAACATTCCAAAGCTAAAGTCGCAAATTTGATGGACCCCTTTCTTCATCCAATAATTACGATCTCTCTCAATATTATAATCACCCACATGAATGGCCATTATTAACCAGATATATTCTCTCCATCATGTAAGGCAATCAACTAATTATATTGAAAGGAATCCACTAACCTTGCATTAATGAAATGTCGACCGGCCATTCAACTTTATTTATATGTAAAAGTGAGAGTGAGAATTAAATAACTTGTTATGGTGGGGTAGATTCAAACATCACCAAGAAAAATCCCGGAAAATGTTGGCTTTACTCTCAAGTCCTAGTCTTTGTTGATTCTTGTCATGGAGTCCACATCTTCTTTTACCCAATGAAAGACAGTTTAACCTAATTTTTTTGAAGAGCAAATTAGCGTCAAATAGTACTTCGTGTGTTAAAAGAGAAATATATTGCCGTCGAAGATGCATTGGCCTTTCTTAGATCTTAATTGGTGTCAACAAAAGATGTCCAATTCAATGCTCCATGTTTATCATATCTTAACCTGTCTTTGCCATGCCTGTTGTTCATTATGTTGGAGATTTTTCACTGGCAACAATAAAAATTGAACCTTCTCCATGCTGATAAATGCGGTTCAATATATATCGAAGCTAGGGTGTTGTGGAAGGAAGTTCATGCATCCTTAAATATCCCATTATGGAGCAACAAAGAATAAAAATCCATGAGTCGAAATTTGAAGCGAGATTCATTCATTTATTATATTTTTGACTGGAGATAATTTTGTTCGAATAAGGAAGGATCATTATAAGTGGCAAAGCTTGTTGGAGTTCAAGTATGAAGGTGAAATCTCACATTGAGTAAAAATATGAAAGTTAAGCAACATATAAGTGAGAAAGATTCACAAACCTAATGTTTTAAGATTTTGAGTTAAAAAATGATGTCAAATTCATTTGTGTGGTTGTTCGTGGCTAGAGTTGGGCATGCAGGTAAGCCTGTCCACGAAGCCTGTATAGCCCGTGTGAGTGGGTTTAGTAGGCTAGCCCACATTTAATAAAATAAATGCAGAATTTGGTCTATTTTAAAAGCTAACTATAAATTGTGTAATAAAAAAATAATTTGCCCAAAATGATAACATAAAATGCATGTTAAACACCTAAAAACTACTTAAATTCTATAATTTTTTTTAAAATTGTATTTTCACTCGGTTTACACCCCTTATTATTAGTATTAGTATTATATTTTTTATATTATATTGTAAAAAGCACACGGATAAAATCCGTTTAACCCGTGGATTAAGCAAACTGGGCTAAAAAGCCCATAATTGACAACAGACTTGAAAGATCAAGGTTTGTATATCGTGTGGGTTGTGAGTTTTATGGGCAGCCTGTGGGCCCAAACCTAAATGTCAGCTTTACTTGTGGCCCATTGGTAAAGATCTCGACGGCGTTTACCCCCTTGAAGTCTTCTTGGTGGTTGGTCCATATATGAAGACTGAAATTCTTTCTAATAACATGGAGGTCAGACGACTGTCTCGTGGTAGTTAAACGGTGGAGTGATAGTGCAAGTAACTAGAACATGGCTAGACTCTAGTGACCATCATTGGTACTCGTGGATTAAAAAAATGGCTTTAGATTGAAGGAGACCTACCATGAGAAAGAGACTAACACTTGAAGAAAAAATTGTTCATTATTGTTGGAGTTCTCAAGTGTGAATGTGAAGTCTCAAAGTGAGTAGAAATGGAAAAGGAGCAACATATAAGTGAGAAAGACCCAAAAACATAATACCTTAAGATTTTGGATTGAAATGTGATATTAAATTCAATTGTGTGGTGTACTTGTGCTCATTGGTGTAGATCTCTCAATGATTTTCTCCTTTTTAGAGGCAAAAAAAATCAAAATATTGTTCTTTTAAAAAAATTACGAATTTATAGTAGTTTTGAAAGTATTTACCCAAATACTGCTGTCAGTCGTGCCCCACCTGGGCGTGACTCCTTCCGTCACTAAGTCGGTCGCTAATTCGGTCGCTAACACTTTTTGTGACAGAATATTGGACGTGACCAAAATATTCTATCGCAAAAAGTGTTAGCGACTGAAATTAGCCTATGACTTTAAAATCAATTATTTAATTTACAATATATTTTTTTACAATTTTTTAAAATCATTTAAAAATTTAAAGTATAATTTTTTTACAACTTCATGACCTTTTTAAAAAAAATTGAAAATTTTTGTTTTTTTAAATTATAAATAATATTTTAATATAGAAAGAATTTTAAATAAAATATTATATTAAAAATTAGTTATATAAAAATCCAAAAAATATTAAACAAAATCGTATAAAAATTTAGAAATTATATTAAATAAAATAATATTAAAAAATATAGAAAATATATGAAATAAAATAATATATTAAATAAAATCATATAAAATTAAAAAAATATACTAAATAAAAAATATTAGAAAAAGAAGATATTATGGATAAAAAATATTTTAAAAAAGTAAAAAATATCATATCTATGATGAAGATTGGTATAAAAATACTTTAAAATTAGATAAAAATAAAAATTAATAATATTAAATGATATTTTACGTCAAAATTTAAAAAACTCATTTTCAGTCTCTATTTCAGTCGCTAACACTTTTTGTGACAGCAAATTTTGGTCACGTCTAATATTCTGTCGAAAAAGTGTTAGCGACCGAATTAGCGACGGTATGAGTCACGCTTAGGTGGGGCGCGACTGACAGCAGTATTTTGGTAAATGTTTTCAAAACTACTATAAATTCGTAAATTTTTTAAAAGAACAATATTTTGATTTTTTTTGCCCCCTTTTTGATGCACAAAAAAACTCTCTAAAAATATTTAACATCAATATGTACTTAAGATTTGAATTTGAGAAGACTACTGATTAAATTGAAACAATCTCACACTAGTTAATCTATACACTTGGTGATGAAAATTACATGATCTTGAAGCTACACATGATTAAGCAAGTCTACTAAATTATGAAAAATTGATTCCTTCTATTAAAGTGAAGAGGAAAATCTCTCTCTTTCTCTCTCTTATTATTATTATTATAAAAACTTGTTTTTTGTCACTCAGTAAGCATATAATTAGTGATTCAGTTACATTTCAATTTTTGTTTTGGCTCAATAGAATGTTATTGACTAGAATAACACAATGGCAAAGTAAAAATTAGGGTTAAAATTGGGGAACGATAAACCAAAACAAGAAATTGTTCAAGAACTAAAACAACCTCACCCCCCACTTGTTCCTTTCCCCAGCACCGCTCTAGTCTTTTGGTGTGATTTTGTCACTCAGTAAGTATACAATTGCTTCGAACACAGCTTTTGGGCCTTTGCGAATTACAAGAAACAACACACCACCCTCTCAAGCGTTAGCGTCGTCCAAACAGTGTCCACTCCTGTGTCAGAGGGTCTTGATGTGTCTCCTCGAGAAGGACATCCAATTCCTATGGGAAGAAGCATATAGCATTCACTGTTTATTTCCCAAGTGAAAAAACTAAGTTTCAAACCTTTTTTTCCTTTTAGATTTCAAATTGCCAGCGAGAGACGAGAAATGTACATTGACATCATTTCCCATCGAACCATTAGTGAATGGTGACCCTCGATCCGACCAAGGTGTGATGACCCTGAGTTCTGGCGCGGACGCCGTGAGAGTCCACGCGGGTAGCGCCAGAGGTCTTGCTGAGAAAACTCTGTGATGGGTGCGGCGCGGACAGCGCCAGAGTTGGCGCGGATAGCGCCAGCCTCTCTGCAAGGTGGCGCCAGGGGCGCCAGGCTCGCTCTGGTAGCGCGGGGTCTTCTGGCACGCCTGGAGCGCCAGGGTTGACGCTGGCGGGGCCAGCTAGGTTTGGAGGTTGGCGCGGATTGCGCGGGGTGTGGCGCGGATCGCGCCAATGGCTCTGCCAGTTCACGCTGATAGCGTGGGAGTGGCGCTGATGGCGCCACAGCTTCTGCAGCTGGCGCGGATAGCGCGGTGTCCCGCGCGGATCGCGCGGGAAGGTCGGCACAGCTTTTATTTAAAGGGGGTCGCGTTTTTGGAGGAGAAGAAATGGTTTTCTTCTTCCTCTGACCTCCAGCAGCCATGGGAGAGCTTCCCAAGCTCCCATGGCCATGTTTTGTGACCTTAGACACCTCCTAGACCATCCAAACCTCCTAGAAACTTTGTTTGAGCCAAAATCCTTCCTCCCTATTCAGAAAACCCCTTCTCTGAGCAAGGATGGAGAGATCTCGAGTTTGGGCAAGGATTGGCGGTGTTTCAGCTGCACCAAGGCTAGGAGAAGCAGCCTAGAGGCCTTCCTCGGCAGTTCTGAGGTAAGAAACTCGAGTTTCTCCGGTTGATTTCTGATTTAGGAGTTTTGATGAATAGTGACCCATCTGTGTTAGAGCTAGAATTAGCTCTGGGTCCAGTTGAGAGATGTGTTCAGGAGGATGAGAGGAGGAAGGATTAGCTTTCAGTTTGTGTTTTGGTAACTGTTGGTTTTGGCTCTAGGATTATGCATGTGTGACTTGGACTGAGTCACTTGATTTGAGACATGCAAGGGCCATGTTGATGGGCTTGATGTGCCTGAGAGGCTATGAGAACGGTGTCTGGTGAGACAGACCGTTCAAGCCCTGAGAAACCCTGAGGTTTTGGGTTGTGAGAGCTTTGAACTCATTGAGAATGGCTTGTGTTGAGTCTGTGGTGACTCTGAGGCCATGGCTTAGTTGAGACAGACCATTGAGGGTCTCTGGAAAGGCTTAGATGGATAAGCCTGATGAACCTTAAGTTAGATAACTTGGGTTGACGAAAAG
>PYAF01005723.1:93144-108523 GCA_007407185.1 Glycine tomentella
AATAGGGTTTTAGACTTCTGAACTTTATCTAGGGTTGATAAAGAGAGGCTTGTATATTTGCTTGTAAGAATATTTTTGATATAGTGGAACTCTACTCTAGTGTTGAGTAGAAGAAACTGGATGTAGCCTCATAGGGTTTGAGGTGAACCAGTATAAATCTTGTGCTCTCTCATTTACTGCATATTTGTTATTTCTTGTTACGAATTCTGTAGTATAATTTATTTCTTGAGGCATTACAAGTCTTGGATTGATTTTGAATAAAGATTCTTGATTGAATTGTGATAAAGATCCAAAGGGCAAGATTACTCTTTTTGTTTGATAAAGAAATTTTTAAATTTACCAAGACTAACCAATTCACCCCCCCTCTTGGTTAAGTGTGAAGTGTTCCCTTATTTTACAATTGGTATCAGAGCTAGGTCTTGTAAAATATTCAAGATCATTTTTTCAAAATGAATACTTCACAAATAACCTTCAAGGAAGGTGCATCTCTAAACAGACCTCCTTTGTTTGAGGGGGAGAATTTCAGCTTTTGGAAAAATAGAATGAAGATCTTTATTCAATCTAATGATCCAGGAGTATGGAATGCCATAGAAAAGGGTCCTAGGGTGCCCATCAAGATAGTAGATAATAACATAATTCCCAAAGATTGGGATGAGATGAATGATGATGAGAAAAGAATTGTTCAGTATGATTTTAAAGCAAAGAACATGATAACCTCTGCTCTGTCTTCTGATGAATTTTTCAGAACCGTTAGATGCACAAGTGCCAAGGAAATGTGGGAGATGCTTGAGATCACCAATGAAGGGACTGAGGAAGTAAGAAGGTCAAGGAAGCATTCCTTGATACATGAATATGAAATGTTTAAAATGAATCAGAATGAGAGTATTTCCCAGCTTCAAACAAGGTTCACACACATTGTGAATCATCTCTTGGGTCTTGGCAAAACATTTGATGCTGAAGAACTTAACATCAAGATTCTGAAATGTCTCACTAGAGCTTGGCAACCCAAAGTAACAGCCATCAAGGAATCCAAAGATCTTTCGAAAATGACAATGGCTGCACTATTTGGTAAGTTGCTTGAATATGAGTTTAAATTATCTCAACTAACTGTTGGTGAAGATGCAGAAAGGAAAAGCAAGGGAATAGCACTGAAATCTGCAGCACCCAAAGTGGAGAAGGATGAAAACTCTAGTGATGAAGATGAAGATGAATGCATGAACTTGATTGTAAAGAAGTTCAGCAAGTTTCTGAAGAAGAACAAGGGCAGAAAGTTTGCAAGAAACAACAAGAACAATTCTACTAACAACAGCACAAGAAACTTCAAGAAGGTGGACAACAACTCTATATGCTTTGAATGTGGCAAACCTGGTCACATTAAATCAGAATGCTCCATATACTTGAAAAAATAGCAACAAGACAGCAAAGGCAAGAAGGAAGCTAAGCCTAGAAGAGCATACATTGCATGGGAAGACAAGGAGTCTTCAACCTCTGAATCTTCTGCTGATATGGAAGAAGCCAACATGTGCCTCACATCAATTATCAATGAAGAAAATGATGATCTACTGGATGAAGATGATGAGGTAAATTCTGAACTTGATCAAGCTATCCATGCCTTTCAAGAGATGTATGAGGAAGCCCAAAAATTTGCAAAATCCAACAATAGGCTTAGATTTTTCAAAGACTCTGTTTTAATCAATTCACCCCCCTCTTGGTTATTGTGTTTGTTTATTATTGTTTTCATAATGAACCATAGTACAGACAGTGTCATGTGCTTGTTGTCCATAGCGAAAACAAACTTTAAGAGAATATTCTGTGAAAACCTTTTACACTCTTCTATACTATTTTTTTTCTTAAATTCAAAATTTAGCAATTCAAAATAAAGAGAGGCAAATTGAATTGTATAAAATAGAACACTTGCATTTCTCTTTTTCTTCATTCTTAGTCTTTTTGAGTATCTTTGAGACTGGACGCGCACGTTAACTAAATGACAGCGTATAATACTGATTTTCACCAGGGTGGACACTCTCTAGTTTTAGCATGTTGGATGCTAGATAAAACAGAGCATTCTTTCTTGGATTGTGAATGATACTGAATATTGTTAAGTCCTTTAACATCAAATCATGTCCACTTGTCAAAACTCATTAGAACATCAATAATTTATACTTATTTTTATTCATCAAAATCCAAGGTTGATGAGACGAATGGTCGTCCAGACTTAATAATCTCTCCCTTTTTGATGATGACAAACGATGTAAATTTTGAGTTATGAAAATAACTAAAGTTTTAAGATAGTGAAATGAATGTAATGCAGTCAAACAACCCCTGAGTTCAATCATGACAAGAATATAACAGATAAATTATATATGACATATGTGTCAACAAAATAATAACAGTTAATAACTAAAGAGAGAATATATGAAAATACTCAAAAACCACTTTTATTTAAAACTATTAGCTCTTTTACAATCAAAATTCCTATTTCTCCCCCTTTTGTCATAAGAAAAAATTGGGTTTGAAGATAGAAATATGATGGACATCATAGTCAGTCCTGAGTAGACGGTGGTGGTGGTGAAGATGGAGGAGGTGGAAGTATAGGGGCTAAGGTTGGTGGTGGAGGGTCAAGAGATGCAAGTGCAGGCGGTGGTTGAGGCACGGGTGCAGGTGCAGCAACAACTCAAGGCATGGACATTTGAGCCTATTGAACATTTTGAAGGAGAATGACACCAAGATTGGAGAACTGAGTAGTAATGGCATTCTGCATGGAGATCCTAAATTTCTCATTCTCTTGACGTTGTCATTCAGCGAAGGTTTCCATGGCTTGCACTATCTTGTCTTGCACTTGATCCTTGGTAATGGTGGTAGGTTTTGCATAGTTTAGAGGATTGGGCCTGAACTGTTGGAGTAGATGATGGCAACATCAGGTTTGCCCTTGTCTCTAGAAGTAACCTCATTTGAGGTTGTTGATTGCTTGGACGTGGGTTCTAAAGCGTTGTGTTCAACTTCATCCGCTATGGTTGCATTAGATGCCTCAAGAGTTTCGTCCATGACACTAATGTTGGTAAGATCAATGATGACCCAATGTACAATGGTGTCATCCACAACTTTAGCAGATACTTCAGCTTAGACTGAGACAACATCTTCTTTCACAACAGTAGCAACAACTTCTTCTTCTTTAGCCTTCTTCTTTTGTTGATCTTCATAGAGCTCAGTCACATGAGCTAGGATATGGGTTTCAGTCATCTTCTTCAGGTTATAACTGCCTTCATATTAAGTAGTAGGAAGTTTAATAAGACATCGAATAAACGAGTAGTTGTCAACATCCTTTTTGAAGCAGACGCAAGCATCATCAAAGTGGTACATCCTAACAAGATCTAATACTTGAACTACGTCGCGGTGCTCAGCATTGTCACTTCCATCATAACCAGAAGTGGAGGCCTTTTGAGTGTCCATCCACACAATCTGATTCCAGAAGGTCTTGGCATCAAAAGCAACAAGAGTGCGAATCAGCATCTTTCCAATGAATAATGAGCTCCAGTGAGGGAAATTGACAATCTCCACCTTCATCTTTCTTGAGGGAATCTCTTCATTGTAGTAAAGCTTAAATTCTTTATTTTTGGTAGCATCCCAAATCGGTAAGCAAGGACTCACTTTATCAACAACCATATTTATATCAATGGCCCTTGAGATGTGTAGACCAGGAGGGTAGGCAATGGCTTGATCTTTCAAGGTCCATTGTGGAGGAGGAAGATGAACTATGGCATCTGTTGGCAGAGCTTTAAAGGCCTCAGGTGGAGTATGCTCATAGTCATGCTTCGTCCATGTAGGTGCTTGGACATTGAGTGTTTCCCTTTAAACGAGTTCAAAGTATATAAACTCAGAGTATGAGGCTTCAGGTGTAGGATTACCAATGACGAATGCTAGAGGAAACCTTTGAGCATACGTTATTGGTTCCCTTAGAGCAACCCTTCTGAATCTTTCTAGATGAATAAGTGATGGAGGTGGACATGGTTGTGTAGAGAAACCATGTTTACAGAAGAGAGAGATATGAGTGTTGTCTGTAGACTCACTATTTGATGATGATGATGATGATGAGGTTGGGTCCTGCTTGTTTCCAATGAAGGAAACTACCCATTCCTTGTCATTAATCTTAGGGTTGGCTTTGGTCGCCCTCATCTTAATACGTCTTGGAATTGCAGAGGGGATGACAAACACTCGTGGTTTAGAGACTGATTGGACTTTCTTAGCCCTTTGTGGGGAAGAAGCAACGAGGGCAACTATTTTCCTCTTCTGAAGTGCTACTTGTACAAGACCTTTATCTTCTTCATCAGTTTCACTTAGGTTTTTCACTTAACATGAGCTACGTCTATTTCTCCTTTACTCATTAGAAAATGATTCCACTAATCAAAATTTGATTACAAAACAAGTATTCTAACTTGTCACTCCTGACCAATATTTTAAAAATCAACCTTGTGACTGACCCAATCAGGGCACTCAGTCAATGGTCGAACTGGTGGGTCAGTAATTGACCCGCATGACCCGATTCGTAAAAATATAAATTTTTTATACCTGTCTTAAAATATTTACAAAAACCATCACAAATTAATATAATTCCATAACATAGTTTATCAGATACCAAAATGTTAAAAAAACATCATTGCCCAAGTTCAAAGAAACAAGTAACAAAGATCACAAACATAAATAAATAGCTAAATCTAAATGAGTTTAAGTTCAACATATGTTCCTAAACAAGTTCAAGTGTTTTCTAAGGCCAAGGGGCATAAAGTAAGTCATTTTCATTTTCAGGAACTTCTTCTTCATTAAAGAACTCAGAAGAATCTCCCATTGTAACTTCATGATCAACATTGCTTTCATTTAAATTCATGTTTTCCATGGGATTGTCTGGTGCTTCATCAACATCATCGTCCAAATTTAAAGGACCTATGACAAAAAAAATTAGATAGAAAGTTGTAAATTACTAATAACAAGTATGAAACAAATTTAAAATAAAAATATGATTAAAATATACCAATATAATTTGGAAGTGGTTGAATGGTCATATTTGCAAGGTCCTTGCGTAATGCATCCACCTCCTCATTAAAACATAGACTAAATCATTAAGTTTATGATGCTCCAACCTATTTATTTTTTTAAATGAATGTGCTCAATTACACTCACAGCCTCAAACCCAGAAGAAAAAACAAGGAAAATCCCCCCCACACATTTTCACAACTCAACGAATAACCACAAATTCGTCAACATATCAGTTCAGTTCAAGAATAAAAAAAGACTCACACATTTTCACAGCCTCAACATCCGTCACTTTTAATGACCACAAATTCCCTTGGCTATAAGTTCAGTTCAAGCATAAAAAATACCAACGTATCAGTTCAATTGAAGAGCTATCAGCTATAAGCCTATAAGTTCAATTCAAGAATAAAAAAAGACCAACTATAATTCATAATTCCATACACTGATACACATATTTTGGCCCCTGTAAATGGAAAACAATACATTTGTGCCAACCATCAAGTTGCACAGTATTGCTCTAGCTCCAGCATCAATATATTCACGATGTCAAACCCAGCATTGGTCCAGCATCAAATACATTGAGACAAACTCACAAACTGCAATTTTCAAAAAAAATTCTTTAACATGTCTAACCTTGGAGTCTTGGACAGCGTATATATTCACGATGGGAGTCACGAAACTGCTCAAGGTTGGACGGAAGACAAAGGCTGAAGACGGGAGTCACGACAGCGCGACAAAGGCTAGACGAAGGTCGCGATGCCGCAACGAAGGCTGGATGGAGACAGAACAGAACACTTGGAGTTTGAGGCTTGGAGCTGCGCTCATGCAACTGTGCGAAAGGGAGAAGAAAACCTAAAAAAATGTTCTTGTTGCGTTCCTTTACAACGTAGTTTCGCTTCTTATCCCAGAAAAAAATGCTGACCCGGTCCCAGTGAACGGGTCGCCAGGTCGACCATAATCTGGGCGGGTCATCCGTGTGGATCAGCCTGAAAGCACAGCCGATCCAAGTGTTCACCTGACCCGATCCAGTCCCCGATTCACGATCTGACCGGTTGGACCAGCCGGGTCGGTCCGAGTTTCAAAACATTGCTCCTGGATTTACAAGTATTCTTAATACCACTTTCGAAAATTTCTTAGACTCCCCCTGAATATAAGAAACCCAAGTATTATTTAACACTATGTCATTTCTGGCTTTCACAAACAAAATTTTGGATGAATAAAAGTATTTTGTAACACTCAATGAGAGAATAAACAATTAAGCTTAAATACAAAATAATTTTGCTTAGCAAAGAGTAAACAAATGAAAACTATAGATCAGTTGTCTGGTGATTTCGACAGATTTTCGCTTTAGATATTTTCTTGCTCTCTTATAAGATTTTTTGTCAAAAGCTTCCTGGATAGAGATGGCCTTTTATAGACTTCAGTGAATGATCCATTATAGGATCAACATTGATTCCATGAAAAGACATTTGTCTCACATTGAAGGATAAGGTTGTGTGTCTTGCTCTGATTGGGATGGAATGAACCATATTACAGACAATGTCATGTGCTTCTTGTCCGTAGCAAAAGCGACCTTTAAGAGAATATTCTGGGAAAACCTTCCATACTCTTCTATACTAACTTTTTGTTAAATTCAAAATTTAGCAATTTAAAATAAAGATAGGCAAATTGGATTTTTATATAATAGAACATACGTTCACTTTCCTTTTTCATCATTCTCAATCTTTTTGAGTTTCTTTGAAACTGGATGTATAAGTTAACTAAAAGATAGTGTATAATACTAATTTTCACCAGGCTGGACAGTCTCTGGTTTTAGCATGTTGGATGCTAGATAAATCAGAACATTCTCTCTTGGATTGTGGATGATAATGAATATTGTTAAGTCCTTTAACATATTGGTCATGTCCACTTATCAAAAACTCATTAGAACATTAATAATTTATACTTATTGTTATTCATCAAAATCAAAGTAGATGAAACAAATGGTTGTCCAGACCTAACACAGATCGCAGTCTCTTGGCCAATACCTTAGAGATCACTTTGTACAAGCAACCAATCAAAGATATCGGCCTAAAAGTCATTCAATCCTTATGGGTTATCCCTGTTTAGAACCAAAGCTATAAAGGATGCTCCCAAAACTCTGCCATCATATTCATAAAATCTCCTTTCAAAGTTACTTAACATTTCCTGATAAAATTGAAGTTGAAACCATCTGGCCCAGACTTTTACTACCACCACAATCCCACACCGCCTCCTTGACCTCCTATTTACTAAATCTCGCACAAAAAGCACTATTATACTCCTAGATCATTCTCTCAAAAGACACCCCCCATCAAGTGTTGGGCTTTGGCATGCCTCCTCCTTAAACCTATTTTTAAAGAATTCCATGATACAATTTTTCACTATCCCTAGGTCCTTCACCCATTGTCCATCCACCATCACCCCTTTTACCCCAATCCTCACCCTCTCCTCATATTCACCAGAGTGGGAATATTTTGGAATTTCCATCTCTATCTTTAAGCCACCTACACCTTGATTTTTGTTGCAATAATGAATCGTTCTTCCTTGATACCCTCCAAAACTATCCAATAACGCCCCTCCTAGCCTCGAATTCCTCTTCAACAAGACCATATTCCTCATCCTTCAAGTCCAAAACATTAATATTGGTAATAAGTTCCTTGCTTTGTTGGTTCAAGTCACCAAAAGATTCCAAGTTCCAAATCTTCAAATCCTTCTTAAGGAGCTTTAACTTTTCTTTTAGACTAGTTGTTTGAAAGGTAACAAGAACGGATATTAAATGAAAATAATTCTCATTTTAAAAATATAAGGACTTTAATTTAGGTCATACAATTAGACATAAATAGTTAAGATTAAAAGTTATTTAGTGATCATGTAACTATTTATAAAAAATATCATGTGCATTTTTTAAAATTAATTTGTCATACATAATAATTTATAATTGAATGATATAAAAAATCTTTACACTCTTATAACAAAAAAAAAGTTAACCACCATATTAATCCTAAAAGTGTATAACATTTTTACATTAGCCTAAAAAATTAATAAAATTTTGAACAAGTCCTTGAAAGTACAATCCATCACTCATATTAATCCAAAATTTAAAAAAAAATGTTTTGGGATTAAAATATAATAAGTAGTTAAATCTAGAAACTTAGATTAAACAGCTGTATAATATAGGAATTTATTTGAAATTTTTTAATTTTTTAAACACCTTTTCATTTTTATATTTATTTATTTATTATCCATAAAATATTAATTTATGATATTTATTGTGATTAATACACTCTTTATATTATGTATTTCATTATTTTTAGAAAGTAAAGCATCAAATTGGTCCCTTAAATATTATTTTCTCTTCTAAATATTCCTGAAAGTAGTAAATTTATATAAGTAGTCCTTAAAGTTAAAGTATTGAATAAATATTAAGTTAGTCCTTACTTATATATTTTACTAATTAATGTCCAGGGAGTAATTTTAAAGTTTTTTTTTTCAATATTTGGATATTATTTAGTATGATTTTTATATAAATTCCTAACAATTTTATCCTAATATTTAAATTAACCAAACTTTATTAAAGAGTATGAATTAATAAAACGAAAATTATATTTAGAATAATATTTTAGAGATGAAATTAATGGTTTATTCTTATTTTATGATTATATTTTAAGATATTGATAACGAATTAGTACGACAATACTAATACGTAATGATATATAGAAGCACACAATGATATTATGATATTAATCGAAAGTGTGATGTACTTATTTTTATGTTTTTTAATTTTAAACTTGATTGATAATATTTTAAGATATAAAATAATTATATTAATGGTAGAATATAACATATGACAAAAAAAAAATCTAACTAAAAAAATGTCATTAAAATAATTAATCTTTAAACAAAAATTATAAGAGTTTATAATTTATAAAAAGTAAAATTATAATCATTAAAAATATATTTTTATCCATTAAATAAATTTAAGAATATATAAAATTATCGTTAAACATGTTTTTTTTATTTTACATTTATCAGTTACTTTGATAAATAATTATACCAATAAATATTTATAATTTAATAATCTAAATTTAACAATTTTCAATTAATAGCTTTCACATACCTGTTAGTTTTTCCAATCAACTAGCTTTTAGCATTTTATCAACTATTTTTGCACCCATCCAGCCGGGTAGCTCTTTTATTTTCTAAAGCCCTTTATTATATTGTTTTTTCATGGTAATGAAAATTATTTTAATGATATAACTATGTTTTCTTGGAACATCAGGGGAGCATCAAGTCCTAAAATAAAAAGGAATATTGAAGAGCTCATAAGAAAGCATGTAACACCCCGGACGTGTTATCATTAACAATATCATAAGCGCGCTATCAGCGTTAAACTAACGCAGTACAGAAGCGATAGAATCGATTTTCTTGATACATCATGCATGGAATATAAAAACACACATAAAACACGTCTCTGCTGATCCAAATAAAAACATACACAACATAGGCAGACATACAAACAGACAAAGATAATCAGGAGAGAAACAACATCTATACATCAAGGTTTGTACATATATACATACAACTGATAGTTTTTACCACATCCGTGATTATACATCAACATATGCACAGTACAACTGGTGTACAATCACACCATATCCCTATACAGGGTACAAGACAGAGTTTATACAAAGACTCTTCTAGTCTCCATCTGCAGCCAATGACCACTCCAGTACACTCAACTAGGGCCTCCTACCCTGTGATAAGTTCTCTTCCCAAGAAGTACCTGAAAACCACAACCCACAACAGGGGTGAGATAAACATCTCAGTAAGCTCAGGGTCCTGGGAGATCCTCCCTTACTCTGATTCACCCCTCAAGCATAACAAAACAGAACACAAAAAGGCCTAGGACATCGTCCTAGCTGTCATACATTCCCCAGCTATCTGGGTACTAACTGGATGCTATCAGCATCGGAGGTATTCCACCTCATACTGGCTCTCTAGCCATCGCAGACTCGTCTCACAGAGGTACAATCACATAAGTGTCTACCACTGGACACTTTCCATACCAGAGAGGCATCGCCTCATCTATCAGAACAAACATTGCCTGAGTCATTTACTCAGGACTTCATACACACATTGCCTGAGGAATTCCTCAACTCAGGACTTCCAGAATCCAGATATGGCTCATCTAAGAGGCCTTAGGCTCTCATCCCCTCGGGAAGCCCTCTCTTAGAGATACAACATATCTGTCCACTGCCTGGCCTCTCCAGGACTTCCATAACACATGCCTGGGCAAGAACATCCATATAGGGCAATCACCTCCAGGAATTTTATCATCACTGGCCTGGAATGAACATCCATACAGGGCAATCATTCCCAGGACTTCCTATCCAATGCCTGAGAGTAATAAGCTCCCACAGGAGGTATTTTATCTCTCAGGACTTTCATCACTGGCCTGAGAACAACCACTCAGGACTTTCAAATCCAACTCTGCCTAAGGAGGAACATCCATACAGGACAATCCATCCTTAGGACTAAAACGGAGAGCAGTGACACCTCCTAAGGAATCTCAGCTATTCCAGGGAGTCCTCAAACTCGTCCTCTGGCTAGGGAACCTTGTCTAACCCGATACTATTCCAGTACCTTATAGGTTCCAACATTGACCGTCTCAGGGTTCTTACATTATCACAGAACACTCTCTCAGTGTTCATCAATCCAGAGGCCTGCAGCCCCACACCTGAAACCACAGGTGCCATAAACATCACACCATCTCGGTGTCTATCCTAGGGTTCATCATTCCAACCCAGCATACACTAGGCTGTCATATAATTCCAATAACTGGAACAGTCTGAGTTTCACTCCAAGTACCGTTCACCGAGCCTCTCAGGCTCACTACAATCATATATATATATATATATATATATATATATATATATCATTCAACACCCACTTGGGTGGCAAACCAAAATAAGGGAAAACCCTAGAATAGTGAGCTTACCTGGCCATCCGTGCCTTACAGCTTTAGCCTCAACTGATGGTCTGCGTCACTGCTACCTGTTGTGTCAAGCCCTACCAAGGCACACAACCGCATATTACAGACCATACAAACATATTAACATATGTAAGCTCATCAAGCAGTCCTTAACTGCCTCTGGGAAAGGAATCTCAATCCTTTCCATCAACCCAAGTTATCTAACTTAAGGTTCATCAGGCTTATCCATTCTAAGCCTTTCCGTAGACCCTCAGTGGTCTGTCTCAACTCAGCCATGGCTTCAGAGTCACCATAGACTCAACACAGCCATTCACAATGAGCTCAAAGCTCTCACAATCCACTTACTCAGGGATTTCCACAGGGCTTGGACGGTCTATCTCACAAGATACCGTTCCCATGGCCTCTCAGGCCCAACAAGCCCATCCTCATGGCCCTTGCATGTCTCAAATCAAGTGACTCAGTCCAAGTCACACATGCATAGCCTAGAGCCAAAACTAACAGTTACCAAATCACAAACTGAAAGCTAATCCTTCCTCCTCTCATCATCCTTAACACAACTCTTAACTGGACCCAGAGCTAATTCTAGCTCTATCACAGATGGGTCACTATACATCAAAACCCTCAAATCAGAAATCAACCAGGAAAACTCGAGTTTCTTACCTCAGAACTGATGAGGAAGGCTTCTGGGCTACTCTCCCTAGCCTTGGTGCACCAAACCACCGCCGTTCCTCATCCAAACTCGAGCTCTCTGCAGCCTCTCTCAGAGGGTGAGTTTTCTGGGTGTCAAAAGATAGGGAGGAAGGATTCTAGCTCAAACTTGGTTTCTAAAAACTTGGTTTCTAGGAGGTTTACTAGGCTTTGGAAGTGATTGGGGTGGAGAACTATGGCCTAGGAAGCTCGGGAAGGTCCAGCAATGGAGGAAAAGCTCAAGGAGGAAGAGAAACAGTGTTTCTCTTCAGAAAACGCGAGCCTCCTTTATATACTGGGCCTGTACGAGGTCTGGCGCGATCCGCGCCAGATCCCGCGCTACCCGCCCCAACTGCACCGCCCTGGTGGCGCCAACAGCGTGTAACCCACGCCTCTAGCGTCAACTTCCAGAACCTATGGCGCCATCAGCGCCAACCTCCAAAACCCAGCTGGCGTTGGTCGCGTGGAAAACCAGGGGAAATGGGTATTCCAAGCCACTTCCCGCGCCACTCACGCCACATTGGCGCCCCTCGCGCCATGTTCCAGAAAGCCTGGCGCTAACCGCGCCAACCATGGTGCCAACCGCGCCACACACCACACAGGGTTTTCTCAGCAGGACCTCTGGCACTATCCGCGTGGATTCCCACGCCATCCGTGCCAGGACTCTGGGTTATTATAAAGCACCACCCTTCCTTTATTCTCATCTCTAAAACTCACCTCCAATTTTCAAAATTGGAGGTGTTTTGGCCCAAATGGGTATATCTTTATCCACATTGTGGAGGCTTATGATTTATTTGGGAGAGGGATTTTAGAGGGGAAGGTAGGGAAGAGAAAGGTTTGGATAGTAACATCTCCTTGTTTGAGAGTTTTAATTTTTGAGGAAAAGAATTTGAGGATTTTTAAAACTCCTATGAATTCCTCCAAACCATTAAAATTGTCGTTCCCCCGATTTGGGGGTTTTTAGAAGGAAAAGTAATAAAATTACTTATCTCAAAATATAGAGTGTATTAATTTTTGAAGTAAGGGAAAAATTGTAAAAGTATCTTATTAACTCTCCATTTCCCTCTCTTAATATATTTTTAACTCCCAAATAAGGAGGAATGAACTTCCCTCATTTTCCCCCCTTTCCTTCCCCTCCCTTCTCCTTGAATCTCTTCCTTCCCCTCCCCTCCTAACTCCCAAACAAAGCTTTAGGGTCATTTGGGGGTCTATGGCTTCTTAAGCAAGTTGGCTCCCCCTATAAGATCGTTGTTAGGGAGTTCAACTCTTACTCTATTACTTTTGATATTCATCAAGGAAACCAGTGCTAGATTTGTACCGGAGTGTATGCTAGTCCCAACCCTGCTAATCGTGACTCTTTCTGGAATTATTTGTGTGATCTCAAGAATAATATTTTAGGGGTGTGGGCACTCATTGGAGATTTTAATGAAACCTTATCTCTCAATGATCAAAGAGGAAGAGTGTTTAATGCTTCTAGATTTGCCAAGTTTGCTTAGTTTTTGGATTATTGTATGCTTATGCAGATTTCTTTCAGAGGGGATAGATTAACTTGGCACAGAACTTGTCAAAGTACCAATTTGGGCCAAAAGTTGGATATAGGGTTAGATTAGAGCATGATTTTTCTTCAAGCTTTTATTGAAAACCTCTATCAGACCCATCTTGACCATAATCCTTTTCTCCTTCGAGTGGGTGGGTCCAATTAGAAAAAGGGAAATCGTCCTTCCAGATTTCAAATGGCTTGGATTTTTCGTGAGGAGTATAGTGGTGTTGTTGAGGATGCGTGGAAGTACCATGTTGGTAAACCTCTTGAAGCTTTGCAGAAATTTAAAGAGGACTCTATCAAATTTAACAAAGAAGTGTTTGGAAATATTTTCAAAAGAAAGAAGCAATTAGAGGCTAGACTCCAAGGAATTCAAAGAAAACTTGAAACTGTGGATTCTCTAGCTTTAGTTAACTTGGAAAAAACCCTCCAACATGACTACAACCAAGTTCTTTTCCAAGATCGGAGGAGCTTCTTTGGTATCAAAAGCCCATAAAGCAATGGGTGAAGCTTTGTCACAAGAACTCGAATTTCTTCCATGCTCAAACTATTATGCGAAGAGGCGTAATAAAGTCCATGGGTTGCGTCTTTCTGATGATACTTGGTCAACTAATTCAACTATCCTTCAAAATGAGGCTCTTGGCTTTTTTAAGAGGCTTTTCTATGTAGGAAGTAGTGTGTTGCGCAGGAGGAGTTTCATGTTGCTCACATACCTCAGTTGGGGGAGGAAGCTAAGTAACATATGTATAGGACTTTTAGCAAAGATGAAGTCTCCCAAGCCCTTAATTCCATGAAACCTTACAAGACTCCAGGGCCATATGGGTTTCAGGGAATATTTGTTAAAAAATAATGGCATGTGGTAGGGGATGATGTTTGGAAGCTAGTCGAGCAAGTTTCAAAATTGGTTGTTTTGATCCAACCATCTCTGAAATTTTAATTGCTTTCATTCCCAAAGTGGATAACCCAGTCAATTTGAGAGAATTCAGGCCTATTAGCCTTTGTAATATCATTTACAAGATAATTAAAAAGGTGTTGGTTAATAGGCCGAGGCCTTATCTAGAAGACATTATTGGCCCCCTGCAGATTAGTTTTCTTCTTGGAAGAAGCACCTCGAATGATGCCATCATTCTCCTCTCCAAGAAGTCATTCATAGCATGTGCAACTGAGAAAAGAAAAGGTGATATGGTTTACAAGATTGATCTGGAAAAGGCCTATGATCATATTGAGTGGAGCTTCCTAAATTCTTCTCTTTTGGATTTTTGCTTCCCCCAAAACACGGTTTCTCTTATTATGCACTGTGTTACCTCCTCCACTTTATCTTTGCTCTGGAATGGAAATAAGCTCCCCTATTTCCAACCCACAAAGGGGACTAAGACAAGGGGACCATCTCTCCCCTACCTCTTTGTCATTTGCATGGAGAAGTTATCCTTGGCTATTAATGAGAAAATGGAAGATGGAATGTGGAAGCCCATTTATCTAGCCCAAAATGGCCCCTCATTTCTCATATTTTCTTCGCAGATGATGTCATTTTATTCATGAAAGCTAAAAAATGTCAAACCTTTTTTTTAGCTAATGTGATAGACCTTTTTGCCAAAATTACCGGTCTCAATGTTAATGTCATAAAGTCTAGACCTAATTTCTCTATTGGGGTCCCTCCAACCAAAATAATGGATGTTATATAACTTCCATTCATAGCACCCCTCTATTGGTGATTCCCCATTTTGCATCAGAGAGTCACTAAGAATGATTTTAGTTTTCTTATTGATAAGCTCAATTCGAGACTTGCTTCTTGGAAGCAAGAGCTTTTGAATAAGGTTGGAAGGCTTACTTTGGCAAGGTTTGTGCTTATTTCTATCTCGACTTATTATATGGATATTTTGTGGCTTTTCTTAAATTAAGGGGGAGATTGTTGAATTGAGGGGGAGCTGCTTGAAACACAAAGGATAAATTGATTCAAGAAGGAAGGTTTTGAACTTTCAACATGCCATGAAGCCTTGAAGATTAATTTGTGATTGAATGTAAAAGGAAGAAAGCATTTCTGGTGATCCAAGTGCATTGCATTCATATCATTCATTGAATCTATGTGGTTAGGAAAAAGAGTTCACAAGGTT
>PYAF01005723.1:118458-131240 GCA_007407185.1 Glycine tomentella
GCAAGAAGTGTCTTTTCAAAGTTTTAAGGAAGCATTGTTCTGAATCTGTTTTCAACATTCAACCTGATTTAATCATTCATATGTACATCATTCATTGGATCATCAGGTGACTTCTTTCCTTAAACTTTGAAGTTGTATCTCTGTTATTCAAATTCTGTAAAGATTGGCTTATTGTAAATGGGTTTCTTGCATGATAACTTGAGTAGTGTTCTCAGTGGGGTTGGTCTCTAAGGATATAATAGGATTTTAGATCTCTGAACTTTATCTAGGGTTGATAAAGAGAGGCTTGTAATATCTTGTAAGAATATTATTTACAATAGTGGAACTCCATTCTAGTGTTGAGTGGAAGAACTAGATGTAGCTTCATAGTGTTTGAAGTGAACCAGTATAAAATTGTGGGTGATCTTTATTCTATTTTCTTCATCTCCTAATTGCTTTGGTTTGTGAATCAAGTTATTTGCACAGAAAAGATTTCAATTGCCTATTGATTTTCTTGACAGAGGAATTTGATTGAATATTAGATTCTTGGTTTCAAAACAATTTTCAAAGTGATAAAGATCCTGTGGAAACTCTGATTACAAAAATTTTAAAATACCAAGGTTCAACCAATTCACCCCCCTCTTGGTTGTATTGAAATATTCCTATTATTTCCAGCTTCTAGAATCCATTTGTAAGCTAATTGATAAAGCTTTGAGGGACTTTATATAAAAACACAAGCCTTTACCTGGTTGCTTGGAAGAAAGTTTCCACTCTTAAGAAGCTGGGAGAGCTAAGCTTAAAAAAGGCCAGGGATACCACCACTTCCCTTTTGGGGTAGTTAGTTTGGGGATGATTCATAACCCTGAAAAGTTATGTGCCACTAAATCATTCAAGCAAATATTTCAGTGCCATTCCTTTTTTGAACTTGGAGAAACCAAAAGAATCTCCCATGTAGCTTTCCATGATTGAAGCTAAGGAAGTGCTCAAAGAGGGTTTTAGCTTTTGCATTGGTTCAAAGGAAAGTTCCTTTCGGTTTGAAGCTTGGACTAATGATGATCCGCTTTACAACAATATGTGAATATCCAGGATATTGACCTAAGATTAATGAGGTTTATAGGGATCAAAGCTAGAGGTTTGTTGACCTTGTAACTGTTATCCCAGACCAAACCAAACAACAAATTCATTATTTCTGTTATGAACCAAAATGTCCTAGATATGCTGATTTGGAAGGAGCATATTAATGGTGTTTACACCACTAGGTCGGGATATTCCAGGACCCTCAAGAACAGAATTGGCCATGAGTTTTCTTATGGTTAGTCTTAGATATGGAAATTAAAGGCACCTAAGAACATTAAATTCCTTATCTGGCTTGCTGCCCACAACTCAGTGCCACTTCGGTCTCAGCTTCACCATAGAGGTATAGTTCCTTATGCAAATTGCCCTTCTACAATCAAAATGAAGAACATTTTCTCCATTATTTCAGAGACTACACCCTCCCTCGTAGGATGTGGAATCATCTTGGGTTTCATGATCAACAGTTTCTTACTGAGCAGAACCCTCTTGATTAGATCAAAGCTGAGGCTTCTGGTCCCAAACAATTATGGTTCCTTACTAACCTTTGGTGTATTTGGAGAGCTTAGAACAATTTCTATTTTGATAACCAACAAGTGTCCCTTTAGTAGGTTATGACTTCGATATCTAATCTCGTAGCTATTTTCATAGGAAGCTTTGGTGCAACTCCTATGACCCCTGCTGATCAGATCTGGGTGGTACGGAATCCAAATAGATATGGGGAGTATGTCCTTAATGTGGATGACAACAAATTGGAGAATGGAATGGCGGGTATTAGAGGTCTAGTTAGAAGCAGTAGTGGTCAATGGATTGTTGGATTTGGTGGATTCCACAATCATTCTAAAATTCTTTTTCTGGAGTTAACAACTATACCTAGAGGCCTTCAGGTGGCTAGAAATAGAGGAGTTCATTAGCTTGTCTACTATACTGATTCCTTGCAATCAATTTCTATGACCTATGATCAACTTAATTTGTCTCATTAGTATACCCCGCTTATTCAGAGTATTCGGGATTAGTTGCATCTTCCCTTGGATGGGTAGATCTCTTATTCTCTATGTGAAGGGAATCAATGTATGAATTTCCTGGCCAAGAAAGGAACTAATGAAGACTTTCAGTTTTTTTGCATGAGTTTCCACCTTCTTTGTTGAGTCTGCACTCAACTACAGATGTTAATGCTACTAATTAATGAAGCCTTCCTTAGGGCTCATTAGATGTTTTGATCCTTTTTCTCCAATACAGAAAAAACTATTTTTGCCCAACATAATATTCAAAACATATATAGTTAATTTATTCTTATATTATAATTAGATAATGGTAAAATATACAATTTAAAATGAGGCATACTCTTCTTGCTCTCTCAATTAGACACATAAGACTTAATTAAATAAATTTGTTTCTATTTTTACTTAAATTTCAATTGTTAATTCACCCTAATTTCTCATCTTTCTTTCTCTTTCTTCAAGTGACAAACTCTTCTTCTCTCTCCATTTTCTTGCCTTGCCCAAGACACACCCCACCCAAAGACTCCATATATTTGTGTCAAATTCTTCCTGCCAAATAAGAAAATTAAGTGTCTAGTGTAAGGATTCACCATTCCTCTTCATGTTTTTCATTTTCTTTGAGCTCTAAAGACAAGATTAATTAGGTATCTTTCCTACTCAATTCTTTCTCCCTTTGGTTTGTAAGTTTCTTTCTCTTCCTTCTCCATTTTCATTTTTCAAAAGCTTAATTCTTGAACATCCATTATTAGTTAATTTAGTTTCTTTAGTGCTTGGTAAGTTTTGGAGTTTGAAAGTCAAAGCTTTGCTATTTTTTGGAATTTCACTTAAGGTAAAGGGAGATGAAAAATCAGGTCCATGATTGAAAGCAGTGGGTCAATTTGTGTCTTTTTGGGTGTTTAGTGAACACTAACACTAAGGTGTTTCACTTTTCTGTATATCTCCAATTCACTTCCAGTGTGAGGTAACATTACAATTTATATACAAAATAGAGAGAAATCCTTTGTCTAAACAATTGCTAATCAAATCCCATGATTAGAGATCATAATTACAGAGAATTCCTAAACATACTCCTATTTTACAAATCATTCCTAATTTACAGCTAATTCCAGCACTCCCCCTCAAGTTGGTGCATAAATTTTTGAATGCCCAACATGTCAAGTGAGCTGTGAAATACTTTGCCAGCTACTGCCTTTGTTAAGATGTCCGCTAGTTGGTCTTCTGATCTCATAAATGGAAGGCAAATAATCTTTGAATCTAGGTTCTGCTTGATAAAGTGACGATCTATTTCAACGTGTTTGGTTCTATCATGTTGGACTGGGTTATGTGATATATCAATAGCTGCCTTGTTGTCACAGAACAACCTCATTTCAGATTCTGGGATGAACCCCATCTCTGATAGAAGCTTTCGAAGCCAGAGTAGTTCACACACACCTTTAGCAATTCCTCTAAATTTAGCCTCAGCACTAGACAAAGCCACTACCTTTTGTTTCTTACTCCGCCAAGTGACTAGGTTGTCACCGACAAATGTAAAATAACCTGCGGTTGATCTCCTATCATAAGTGCTCTCGGCCCAATCTGCATCAGTGTATCCTTCAACTTCCAAATGGCCATTTTTTTTGAAAAATGATCCCCTACCTAGAGAAGTCTTCAAATATCGAAGTACACGTAATACCCCATTCATATGATCTTCACTTGGGGCATGCATGAACTGGCTAAGAACACTCACAGCATATGCTATATCAGGTCTAGTGTGAGATAAGTATATTAACTTACCTATCAGCCTTTGATATCTTTCTTTGTTAGTTGGTACCTGATCTGGATATTCTCCAAGTTTGTGGTTTTGAACTATAGGTGTATCTGTAGGTTTACAGTCCAACAATCCAACTTCAGCTAACAAATCCAGTACGTATTTCCGTTGACAAAGAAATATTCCCTCCTTAGAGCGTGCCACTTCAATTCCAAGAAAGTCTCTTAGACCACCCAGACTTTTCATTTCAAATTCTTCAGATAATTTTGCTTGGAGCTTAGCAATTTCTGTTGAGTCATTTCCTGTAATTATCATGTCATCCATATAAATTATTAAGACTGTAATATTACCTTGGCATCTTTTTAGGAACAATGTATGATCTGAGTTGCTTTGAGCATATCCATATTTTTTCACTGCAAAGCGACCAAACCATGCTCGAGGAGACTGTTTTAGGCCATATAAAGATCGTTCAAGTTTGTAGCCTGTATCATTTTTCAGTCCAGGAATGGTATATCCTGGTGGTATATCCATGTAAATTTCCTCCTTTAGATCTCCATGGAGGAAAGCATTCTTCACATCAAATTGATGGAGCAGCCAATCTAAATTTGCTGCAATGGATAATAGTACCCGCACTGTGTCAAGTTTAGCTACTGGAGAGAATGTTTCTTGATAGTCAATACCATATGTATGAGTATACCCCTTTGCCACAAGTCTCGCCTTGTACCTCTCTACAAATCCATCTGTTTTGTATTTTACTGTAAACACCCATCTGCATCCCACAGTTTTCTTTCCAACTGGAAGTTCCACTAGCCTCCATGTATTATTTTTTATGAGAGCACTCATTTCCTCCTCCATTGCTTTAACCCACTTTGGGTCCTCTAGAGCTTCTTCAACCCGATTTGGAATATGGATGGAGGATACATTTTCAGACGAATGCCTTCAAGGACGGTGATAGTTTTTCTAATGATACATAATTTGCAATTGGATAAGCGGATTATCTTTCCCCCACATCTGGATAATATCTATTTGGAGGCTTTCCTCGATTTTTCCTGTCAGGCAATTTGAATCTCACAGGAGTGTTAGAACTAACAATATTATCAGTGTTAAGAGAACTTACCTCAAGCATATCCGTTGGAGTTTGGTCTGGTACTTGGCAAGGGATGGGCTGTTCTGTCCTAGGCATATCATCACCTCCTAGCTCGGCTTCAATGTGTCCAACATGTTCATTAGTCATCTCTTTAGTGGGGGTATTAGTAGTATCAATAATGTCTTCAGTAGCATTTTCAGTAACAAATGTATCTATCTGAGGAATATTCAAATTCTCATTCTCTCTAGATAAAATTCCCCCTCTAGATGTTCCTTCAACTATTCTAGCCGTTTCCCTATCAATATTTGTCTCCCACCAATTCAGACTTTTTGTGCTAGCCTCCCCCTGGAAGGATTAATTGGAATCCGAGAAAAAAGAATCTGACTCAACAAAGGTCACATTCATGGTAACATAGGTTCTGTGGGTAGAGGGGTGGTAACAACGGTAGCCTTTCTGGTGAGTTCCATATCCTAAGAATAAGCAGCGCAGAGCACAAGGGTCAAGTTTGGTTCGGTGAGTAAGGGGTACATGCACAAACGCCACACAACCAAATACTCGAGGCGGAAGACTAAGGATGGAAGGTAAAGGAACATGTGCACATAGAGCTTGATATGGTGTCTGGAAATTCAAGACCTTAGAGGGCATACGGTTAATCAAGTGTATTGCAATGGCAAATGCACTGTCCCAGAATTTTGGGGGAACATGTTTATCAAATAAGAGGGATCTAGCAGTCTCAAGAATGTGCCGATTTTTCCTTTCAGCTACCCCGTTTTGTTGGGGTGTACCAGGGCATGAGGACTCATGGATCATACCTTGTTGCTGAAAAAATTCCCGAAGTGATGCATTGATTTATTCTCCACCATTGTCACTTCGTAATACTTTATTTTTGCTCCAAACTGAGTTTGAATCATCACGTGAAAGGCTTTAAACAAAGCAGTGACTTCGTCTTTCCTTTTCATCAAGTAGAGCCATGTCATCCTAGTACAATCATCTACAAATAATACATATCAACGGTTTGTTGACATACCAATAACAAGTGAAGGTCCCCACACATCTGAATGGATCAAAGAAAATGGAATAGAACTTTTATTCAAGCTTATTGGAAATGGCACTCTATGACTTTTGGCCAAAATACAAGTATGACATCTAAAATTAAAATCTGTCAAACCAACAAAAAAATGAGGAAGTAGTCTCTTAAGATAACCAAAGGATGGATGTCCCAAACGAGTATGCCACAACCATATCTCCTTCTCCTTGCTAGCTGAACTGGTTTATACATGGTTGGCCCTGCCATGACTAACATTATCTAGGTAGTACAACCCCCCTTTCCTAGTACCACGACCAATTATCTCCTTCATACGGATATCCTGAAAAAGACAAAAAGAAGGATACATAAGAACTACACAATTTAGATCTTCAGCTGCTTGCCCAACAGACAATAGCCTAGTGGATAATGAAGGAATAAGAAGTGTGTTGGTAAGGTAAATGTAGATGAAAGTTCAACAACTCCCGAACCAATCATAGGATGTTCATTCCCATTAGCATTGATAATAGTATTGCATCTAGAAGTGCTTATATTAGCTAAGTCATGGGGATTAAATGTCATGTGGTCTATAACACCTGAATCAATAATCCATTTACCAGAGGGAGAATTGCTAGAAAAGAAGCTACAACCAAGATTACCTTCTAGGCAGCCAACATTACCTTCAGGCCAAGATGTGACTTACTGGATTGCATGGTTGTGGATTCTAGAGATAATGGAACATCAGCAGTGGCCATTGAAGCTTTTCCTTTGGTTTCAGCCTGTTTGCGAGCTTTCAAATCTTTCCACCAATCTGGGTAACCGTGAATTTTAAAGCATGTTTCTTGTGTGTGTTTGGGATTTCCACAGTGTGTGCAGCCTCCCCCTATATGTGATAATTGTTTGGAGTTTGGACCAGAGCGCCCTATTCCTGGTTTGGAATTCTGCAGAGATAAGTAGGGTTACTCCTTGCTAGTCACCTTGCCCCCTTTTGCTGCCATGGCTGCAACATTGATGGCACCATGGTCCTTAGAGAGCATCACACTTTGTCGAACATCCTCCCTCCACACCCTTGCATATGCTTGCTCTACCGTAGGAAATGGCTGCATCTGCAGTACATCAGCTCTCACCTTGTCGAGGCGATCATCAAGCCCATCAAGAAATGTATAAACACAGTCTTCCTGCAAAGTGACATTAAATTTCTCTATATAATTAGCACAACACATTGGATTGGGGCGTCTAAAGTCAATCTCCCTCCAAAGAGCTTGGAGATTATTGTAGTAAGCTTCAATCGGTCCACCCCCTTGTTGCATCCTTGTGACACGACGCTTCAAATCATAAACTTCAGATGTATCAGTACCGTTAAAGAAGGTGGTTGCAACCGCATCCCAAACTGATTTTGCAGTTGGGTAGCGGATGAAGTTGCTAATTAAACTCTGGTCCATGGAATTAACCAGCCAGCCTTTCACGGCTGAATCCTCAATTTTCCATCGTCGATATGTCGGATCTTTTGGCAATGGCACAGGGATGTCGCCATTGATATAGCCAAGTTTATCTTTCCCAGTGATAAACATCTCCACGAACATCTCCACAACCTGGGACCAAAGGCCATAGTTTTTTTCGTTCAGTTTCACAGCAATTTGCAGTACAGGGGTGGACTCATGTGTTGTGGTAGTGTTATGGGTATGGTTTTGAGATAGTATTTGGGCAAGTTTGGTGGTAAGGCTTTCCAAAAATATTTTGGTGTTGGGTTTTTCATGAGTGTTTTCAGGTGTAACAACTTTTGCCAAAGAATCAGTCATGGTGAGGGATTGAATTTTTGATTTGGTTATATTTGGGACGTCGTCTTTTGGTCAGGTTCGATGAGTGGAAGAGATGGTGAACACAGTGATGGAGGTTGAGGATGATGTGAAGTTTGTGACGGCGGCTGTTTCAAGAGAGAAGAAGAGAAAAAAAAAATAGGTCTGGTCAATTTTTCAAATTCAGATCAAATGCCCTTTTACGAAACCTGCTCTGATGCCATGCTTCACTTTTCTGTATATCTCCAATTCACTTCGAGTGTGAGGTAACATTACAATTTATATACAACATAGAGAGAAATCCTTTGCCTAAAAAATTGCTAATCAAATCCCATGATTAGAGATCATAATTACAAAGAATTCCTCAAGATACTCCTATTTTACAAATCATTCCTAATTTACAGCTCATTCCAGCATAAGGTTTGGTCATTTGTAATTGGGTGTTCTTGTGAAAAATTTGGTCTTAATTTATTTTTTAGAACTTTGAGTCTTTATGTGTTTGTGCCTTGAACATGCCATCTATTCTTTCTTTTTTCTTATTCAAGCAAGATACATGTGTTTTAAATTCTCTGAGCATGAATATTGATGCTTTGTTGAGCTTTTTGTGATGAATAAAATTGCTTATGGCATAAAATATGCATTTTTGGACATTTGAACATGTTTTGACGGAAGAAAAGTGACGCATTTGGACCCTGTTCGATTCATGACCCACTTCATAATAGATTTAGTATACATTAATTTTTATTTAGGATTTTAGGTCGTGGAAAAGTGATTAAAAGTCTTAAAAATGCAAGAGTTTGAAAAAAGAGAGAATATAATTTAATGAATTATATAAATTTATCTAGACAAAAAGAATGAAGAATTGATTCATGTGAATCTTCATACAGTGAGATCATCTTAATTAAGATAAATAATATAGACAAATATGCAAATTTAGGTGATTGTTTTTTGTACAAATTTAGGTAATTAGATAAATGAGTCAAATTTAACAAAAAACGGTTATCTTATTAAAGTTTATTATTTTAGAGGTGGTTATGTGAGGAAAAAGTTTTATACATTTAATGGAAGAATTATTTAACAGTGTGAATGGGTATTATTAATTATGATTATTCGATAGGGTAGAATAATTAAAAAAAATGTATAACTTGCATGTTTTCTAAAAAATTGTTGGCAACTATCTTTAAAATTAAAAATTATTTTTTATAAAAATATATTAAAAACAAAAAAAATTATGTTAAATGTATTTTAAATAATTAAAATAATTTAATGAAACTAGTATTTTAACCTATCCATTACATAAAATAATTATAAATCGTGAACTTGACAGGAACACTACCTCCAGGCTCCAAACAAGTAAATAAGAATAACACCTTTTTCCTTTATAAAATGGCAGAATAAATGTGTTGATACATCAACATTGCACTTGGATTCATCAGAATATACGATATTGCGAATATAGTTTGTTTGTTTCTTATATTTTTTTATATTTTTATTTTTGTTATTTTGTGACGGCAGGGTTGACAAGGAAAGAAACAATAAAATCAGGAAACAAAACATATACCAAATAGACAAAGACTGAGCAACCAAAAAGGTAATAAGAGATGATTCTTGTTTTTTTTTTTTTTTTTTTCAGTTAGGAAAGAGTTGATAGCGGAGAATACTTTACAAAAAAAAAATTTGGGCCCTAAGTGTTGAGGTTGTGGGGAAAACAAATGAAGAAAATGGGTCCACATGAAAATGATATAAGTGTTGTTCCATATACGTGCCCAGATTCATGCAAGGTTTCTAGTCTACTTCAACGACAACTGGCCCATGTTTTTATTCTTTTTGGCAAATGATGATGAATGAAAACAAATTAAGAGAACTTTTACATAATTTGGAAGGAAAATTTAATGGACATTTTCCATAACACTCTTAATGAGTCTTTCAGCAAATATCAATTTGTTTTTTACACCGGCCTATACATAATCTCAATAGAAAACTGAAGACTAACTGTAGCAAGTGATTGAGTTCAGTAATTCTTCATATAAAATTAAGTTTTCTCAACAATCTTTGAAGTCATGGTTCAAAATTTTCAGTTGTTAAATCTCTCTTTGTGTGCCAAATCTAGTAAGACATTGCTAGATACTCAACAATTTTCCTTGGTTAAAATTTGAAGTCATTGTTATATGTGCATACCCAAAAATCTTTTATTTTGGGATTTCTTTAACTAACCCCAATTAAAAATGAAACTGAATCTCATCCTACATGATCCAATGAAATTATAACAACTATATTAAAAAAGTTGGACCCATTACAATTTTTTTAATAATTATATACTCCTCCCATTATTTTTTACTAATTCTAAATTCTATCCACCTTTCAGATTTGGAGTTTTTTTTTTTCTACAACAATATTACACATTTACTAATTTGTCTCTTTCTTCTCCGGCAACCCCTTCCACCGCAATCACCCTTCGCTTACCACCATGCATTAGTACGTAAATAAACAAGCAACAATATCGAAAACGTACATCCCACTGCACAATTGAATCCCTTTATTCAACACTTCATAAACTTGAATCGTTACTTGGGAAAAGGTTATTCAATAATCCATCATCAATCTATTTCTTTCACTCTTTTTTTTTGTTTGAAATCTTCAATCTATTTCACTCTAAAATCAAACTTCCAAGGAAATTTCCTCAAATTAACTCAGTGAAAGATTTGGACAAGAGAGAGGGCAGTGCATTCCAGAGCTGGGTAAAGGGTAAAATTAGGGTTTTGTAAGGATTTAAAATTCATTGTCTTATATTTCAAAAAAAAAAAGTGATTACTTTTTTTAAAAAGAAAAACCACTGGTGCACCTTAGACCATTTGGTGCAAGGTATTGGGGTAGGATCCAAGAGAGTGCAAATACAAAGGATGAATAAGCGTTGTTGAGAAGGTGAAAAAGTTGAAAGAGAGATTAAAAGGATATATATATATATATATATATATATATATCACTACAAAAAAGTTATATTTTACTGACAAAAAATTTCTGACGGTCATTATAAATGGCCACAAATAAAAATAATTTTATTATTTGTTTTGTTCTTTTTAAGCAATAATGTTAGTTTATTTTTATTAGAAGGTAAAATTATAGTGAGGATTTTTTTCCTCCATACTTTCTCCTTTACCCCCAAAATGTCCAAAATCCAAATAGAGCAACAAGGTGCTGCTCTTTCTTTCTGCAACGCACCATTTCCATTTCCATAACTCCTTACACCACACCTTCTCCTCCTCGTTTATCCATTACCCTATCTACAACAGCTAATGTGATCCAATTTCAATTCTAATTTCGATTCCAATTAGATCTAGGGTTTCTCTTTCCCTCGCCGACAAACAACAACGATTTTTCGACACCGGCTTCACGGATCTCGCATCACTCTCTGATAATACATTGGCAAAATGCACACCATATCAGCGCAATCATTGTTTTGGGACTGAACGCACGAATTCCAGAGCATTGCTAAGAGGTTGAAGAAGACAGGATCAGCGGCAAATGGACAAAGCAGCAGCTCATCCAGATCGGAGGAACAGCGAGCGACGATTGCAAATCAATCAGAGTTCAAAAGAAGAGCTTCCAAGATCGGCTTGGGGATTCACCAAATGTCTCAGAAGCTCACCAAGCTCGCCAAGTGTGAGCAAATTACAATAAACCTATTTTAATCGAATTTAAAACCATATGATATGAATTAATAATAATGATGAAGTCGTGAACCTTTCTATTCGTCTTGATATGAATTTATTTGCATCTGGTGTGAGTGGAGCAAGTTAGAATTATGATTCACCTCTTTTGTATTTTATTGCAAGTATTCCACAAAACATTCTTAGCCCAAGCTTATCATTCCATGTGGTTTTGTTACTTGGTTCTTGTTGCAGGGTGTAGTGCCAACGAAAATTTATTGTTCACTAAAGTAACTGAAGTCTCAATTCTTATTGTGTTACCCGACATTGCCATGGTTAGTCTAATTTTCTTCTTATTGGATATTTGTATTTCTAGTCTTACAACTTCAGCCTACCTAATGGACAGAACATATTTTATCTTCCATTGATAGTTTTGTGTGTGATGACGAAGTGTCGATATATTGCTCTATAGTTTAATAGTATATAATATATATAAAATCCTAGTACAAAAAGAAGAACACAAAGGTTAGTTGCTTTAAGTGGCATCAAACATATGTTCTTTTGATTGAATGTAGGAATTTCTCTTTTGTTAGCGAGTTAGCATTGTTTTGTGGGAAAACTTGTTTACGAAAGTCTTTTGAATTTTATTTGTCCATTCTAAATGTACTCCTCACGAATCAAGGGAAGCTTCTGGAGATGATCAAAAGACTAATGACAAAGCTGATACTAAGGTAATCAAATTTCATCACTATATATTTCTTTTATGTATTTCCTCATCATCTTTCCATGCACTACAAAAAATTGATATACTGACTTTGGAATGTTATTATTTGTCTTGTCAAATATAATAATCAATAATATTCTGTCCCTATCATTCTATCAGGTCTATGATTAAATAGTTATTTGTTGTTGAATTACAATTTATGAAAAAAATTAAAAGCTAAGATTGAGGAGTAACAATTGTTGGAGTAGTAAGCACAAATCTCTTGAGCATCCGTCATTTTATCTCTTAATTTTGTTCACAAGTTTGGAGAAGGGAATGGTTTGCTATCTGTCTTTCTCTAACCTGACAAAGTTCATTATAAAGTTAAATCATCTGGCTATTAATGATTTTTGCCTTTCTCTTCATTAGTTCAAAGTTATTGTAGTGGACTTGTGACATTTATTTTTCAATATAGGACAGGACCAACTACTGCTTAAGTTGGGGATGGGGAAAACAAAGCTGCCTAATAATGGACAAGCAGGTAAGTAAATTATAAGATGTCTCTGATGAAGTTTGTTTGATGATTCTGTCCTTACAAGAAAAACAAATTTCCAACTTATCTTTTTGCCAGTGGCTGTCTTAACTGGTCTTGATAATCTGATATTCAGATCACGCTGATGAAAATTATGGTCAGATGTTGAAAGGGATGGATTTAAAAGAGAAAAAA
>PYAF01005723.1:132526-150416 GCA_007407185.1 Glycine tomentella
AATGGACAAGCAGGTAAGTAAATTATAAGATGTCTCTGATGAAGTTTGTTTGATGATTCTGTCCTTACAAGAAAAACAAATTTCCAACTTATCTTTTTGCCAGTGGCTGTCTTAACTGGTCTTGATAATCTGATATTCAGATCACGCTGATGAAAATTATGGTCAGATGTTGAAAGGGATGGATTTAAAAGAGAAAAAAATTAAAGAAAGGAATACATTGCTAGAATTAGAACATGCTGCAGCCTAGGTGCTTCATGAACTCGTGTCTCTGGTTCACAACAATGTTATTTCCAACTTGGATGGGCAATTTCTATCAACTTCTATAAATGATTATGAGCTTGCAGGGAATGATAAATGTGAGAAAATAGTGACTGCTGACTTGAAAGATGATCCACTTGCTAAAATCCTTATTGTTGGCTTTAAATTTTTTCATCCTTAATAAATAATCATTTATTGTAAACTAATTGAACTACTTGGCTGGATGTTAGTAGCCACTAGAATAAGCATCATGTAATTTTAAGTTTCAAGCAAGTAGCAACTAAATTATTATGGGGTCCCTTCATCTGTATAAAAGTCTTGATCTTCTTTATTCAGGTCTTGGAATTTTGGCATTTCCATGCAATCAGTTTGGGGCATAGTAGCCTGGATCTAATAAACAGATACAAGAGTTTGTTTGTACTTGCTTCAAGGCTGAGTTTCCCCTTTTTGACAAGGTAAAACCTTTGCTTATTCTAATTTCCCACTGCCTAAGATTTCTTTCCTGTGTATAAAAATCAACTCCATGCCAGTGTCTATATTCTTGATAGAAAGAAATGTTGTGATCATGGGATTAGCTCCTTGAGTACAATTTTTTTGGGGTGCAGTGAATGCTTTCTGTTAACCTCTAAACTCCAATTCCCTTGAGCATATTCTGAATGGGTACTGTAATCAATTTTGTGTGAAAATCGAAGTTGATTACTTCAATGATTTCCCACAATTTCAGTCCTTTGTTGTGTAATGCATTAATATATGAACCATTTAAATAGAGATGAATAGATTGAGTTTAAGACTTTGTATTCTTCCTTGATGTGGTGTTAATAGCCCCTTCCAAATACTAAGCATATGAGAGAAAATCGGACTAGGGGAAACTAATTCTGGTTTGATCATGGTCAAGTTTGAATAAATATTTTACTTTCCTGTGTCTAAGTATTTACTCTACTGTTAACCATACACTGAGAGTTGATACCATTTATTTTGCATTTAATATAGGTTGATGGGAATTGTGACAAAGCTGCTCCACTGTACAAGTATCTAAAATCAAGCAAAGGTGGACTCTTTGGGGATGGTATCAAATGGAACTTCTCCAAGTTCCTTGTTGATAAAGAGGGAAATGTTGTTCAATTCTTAATGACAATGAGGTTTCATAATTATATTTATATGTACAATAGTCTTGGTGTTTTGGCATCATGAGTAACTGGCGTAGATATGGAACTAAAGATAGAAGCAAGCCTTTGCCATGCTCGTACATTGCTGCTTGCAGCAAATCAATTCCCAGAGGTTTTTTTTAGTCTTCTTCTATGTACTAAATATTAAACTGTATATAGAAAATCAATCACACACTATTCACAGTTTGATTCTTGAATTTATAGTGCATATGTTACTATTGTTCTTTTGTTGGAAACATGGCTCCCACATGGTGTGGATGAGAAGCATAATGATATATGTGTAGTGTTTATATCGTGATGAGAAGAGGAATGTGAGCACTTGGCATAGTAATTCAGCGTCTATAATTATTAATACCATTTTGGTTCATGTGGTTAGACCATTAGCAATATGGAAGAACATATATATCCTGTATAGAAAGAAAAATGAGACATGTGAGGTGAAATCTCATTAGAAAAAAAAAATATTAATGGGTTTTTTATTAAAAAAATATTAATAATAATTTTTATACTTAATCAAATAGGAATGAAAATAATCATATAACTAATAGAAATGATTAAAACTAGAGAAATATTAATATGAAATTTTTTTATCAAAAATATTATTTTTGGCAAAAAAAATCTGTTTTTTGCAAAAAAAGAACAAAAACTCACTTTGTGGGGGTTTTTAAACTGCCAGAAATGGAAACTGAAAAAATAAAAAAGTGAAAATAATTTTGTGGCGGCTTTTAGCCGCCACAATGTTTTTGACGAATTTACCCGCGTTCAATTAAAATCCGTCACAAATTTTTCTGACGTCGTTACTTCTGACAATCAATCCTGACCGTCAGAATTTATTTTTGTGGCGGCTTTTAGCCGCCACAAAAATATCATTTTTTTGTAGTGTATATAATGGGGAAATATGTAATAAGTAAAAAATAATAGGAAGAGTATATAATTTGTAAAATATTTAGGTATAAAAAACTTAAAAATGAGTCTAAGTTATAATATAATTATTTAAATTTTATTGGACCGCCCAAGATAAAATTATTTAATCTTAATTTTATTTGGGATCAGTTATACCACCTTTTTACTTTATTATCATGTATTCAATTAATGCTCAAATGTTAGGGAATACCTTGATGCATAAAATGAAATATCATTCATTTTTGTATCATAAATTTGAGACTCTATAAGGAGAACATTTTTCGGAAACATTTTTCTAAAAGTTACCAGTAAATAAAAATCCGGTCATTTTAAAATTAAAATCCAAGCAATAAGAAAAACTCCAATAGCAGTATATTTTGTACCAAAAAGAAAAACTTCAATAGCAGCAAATTTTGAAAAATGGAATGTACAAAATGGTTGAGCAAAGTACTACGAAGGTTCTTCATCAACGTACAACTTTGATGTGGCCCCAAGGGTCTAATCCTCTTAGCCTAAGTTATGTGTGCCATTTTATTAATCGATTAATTCATTTTTGTTTCCCATTTTCTAATTACATGGATGTGCCAGAAGATGCATGAATCAGAATTGAAACTACACACATGACACAATAGCAAAATGAAACTCACTAAGAAAAATTAAGGAACTAATTTGTATACCATTTAATTTTCTTATGAAAGTTGGGGTATAACACAACATCTCTAATAAGCTGAAATATTGCTGGAAAATAAGAGCCAGAGAGTTCTTTGAGCTACCAAATTCTATGGAAAATGTGACTGAAATTTTTTTTATAACTTAATTTCTTGATATGTTGCAAGTGCTTTAACTTGCAGCATGAATCCTCACATGACATTATTTCCCTGCAATATTATTCTTCTGAGTTCACTAGCGATTCTGTTCAGCTCAAAGAGAACAGAAAATGTCCAACAAGTAGTGTTGGATGATTTTATGTAGGATTCGGCTCTCTCTCTCAAGAAGCTTATAAGATTGAAGCAACTTAAGGAAGAAGAAGATCACAACAGCAGTAACTCACAACACGATTGGTGTGTAGTGTGTGCCTTGTGAATGGAAAGAGAGAGTCAGGATTATGTGTACCTTTCACCATGGTGTATGCTTTATTTATAGGATTCTAACCTGGACCCTGATGGATGAACGGTTGAAGCCCACTCACTATCTTTTACCAAGATATTCGGAGGAATGGATAACTGAAAGATAGCGGTTATGATAATATATCTTCTATTCTTTGGTGGTTATGATATTGGGTTGCTGGGAGTCGAATATTTGAATTAATAAGATAAATGATAATATATCTTTATCCGTAACAGATGCCCCTCAGCCCGGTTATCTAGTACTCTAGGTGACTGGGATGTATCAGTAGATTGGACCGGTTAAGTTAAAAAATCCTAGCCAAGGTGAGTTACTGTAGTTTACCTCTTGCCGAGGTAATCTGAGCCGAGGTGAGTTACTGTAGTTTGCCCCTTGCCGAGGTAATCGACCTGACTATCGAAGCTTTCGCAAATCACCTCCAATCACTGCCATTGCCGAGCTATCTCTTGTCTCTTCAAAGTAGCCTGAAAAGCTATGAGCATCGGGAAATGAAGCGACTTCACCCTTGCAACTACCATGTGTCCCGTTGATTAAATACTGTCATTTCTTTGCACGCTTTAATCATTTTCTTTCTGCAACAATGACATCTCTGCCCCTTCCATGACTTTCCACATCCGTCAGTTATTACCTCACACCTTTTGAATTCTGGCGGTTACTCTTTTTGTCTCATATGCCTTTTCTGTTTCATTTTTTCTTGGTGCTTTATTTCCCCTTCGTCTTTGCAACTTCCAACTTCTGCATTCTCATTCTCTTTCGCAATTCATCTGCACTCTTCGTGCTCTTCGTTGTCGCTTCTCCTTCCATCAACTATTTGTTCCAGGTATTTCTCTTTTATACTCTTCTTTTACTTATAGCCATTTTAGTTTTTTGCTTTTCATCCTGTTTCGCATGAACCCTGAGTGTCAATATTTCCTTGCATATTCCTTTTGCTTCCCATAGTTTCCAATTCCTGTGCATTCTCCGCATTCCCGTGCATTTCCAGTATAATCCATACCATGAAATACACACCTGAGGAAGAAGCGAAGATTTGCAGAACGGTTCCCACTCGTTCTGCATTCTGGTTTTTTGGTGTTCATCTTCCCGAAGAGGAGAAGAAAAAGGCCATGCTTCAGGCTTCCTCTAGTCCTGGCAGTTCAAACGCCCCAATTCCCAAACCTCCCAATCCTTCTAGATAAGGGTCCTCTAGGTTAGGGTCATCATCACATCAAAAGTTTGCACTACTTTCCTCAGGATCTAGGGTTCCCCCAGGACTCTCTTTCTTTCAAGCAGTGCCCCTTCGGTCAATTCTGGAAACATCCTCATGCCTGAACCACAGTTCGAAACCCGATTTGAACCCTGTTCAAAATGTGCTGATGAATTTTTATACTTGGCAAGTATGGATTTCAATAAACAGGCCGATGCCCTATTGGATCGGTGCTGACATAATCCCATCATTGTTCCTAAGCCCCTCCCAAAAGAGACCAATACCCCAATGAGCAGGTTAGATTGCATGGTCGGTGTGCCGACTTCTGTTGAAGATTCCCCTGTACCAGCTTGGGCCTCATCAAATCTTAGCCCCTTGATGATTCATCCTCCAGGTACTTTACTAATTGTTGTTTTCTTTACTGTCATAGGTAATTGTGGACTCATCTCACATGGAAATTGTTGAGGAATCCTCGGTCGGGTCTCGTTCTCAAATTCCCTCTCCTGCCTTAACAGGTAGATATCCCTGGGTTACCCATGAGGTGTTACATAACACCTCGGTGCTGGATTTCGAAAGCCTTACTTTACTCCCTCTCGGGGTTCAGGAAGGCTTTCATGTTTGCCTTCCCCGCCCGGATGAGCCCATTTTCTTTACCCGGGAAGGGATGATCCCAATTTCTTTTTCTTTTATAAGGATATAGTTACTCGGTTGGGAGTTCGTCTTCCCTTCTCTGACTTCCAAATGCGGGTGTTAGACCATCTGCAAGTCGCCCCTTCCCAAATTCATCCAAACAGCTGGGCTTTTATGCAAGCCTTTGAAATTTTATGTCAAAAGCTAGAGATTCCTTGCTTGTTCCTTATTCTTTTATTTTTTCACTGTTCATATCGGCCGATCAAGCAGGGAGCCTGCCGATAAGAAAGGGTGACCTCTTTCCGAGGCTGTAATGACCGCAGCCACTCTGACCGTAGGCTTTTCTCTTTATATGTCGAGTCCTTTAAGGGCTTTAAAGATAAGTTCTTTAAAGTTGTTGCCGATCCCGACCAACATCCCTTCTTCTCAAACTCCTCTGATTCTTCTTCGGGATCCTGGAAGTTCCCATTATACTGGTCTTCCAGTCACCATGACCTCCCTCCTGCTTCCTATCGAACCGACGAGACTCGGTTGTCGGATTCCGATGCTACCTCTGCAACTCGCATACTATCTTACAAAGAATCGCAGAGTTTGGCTCCCATAGCATATTATATCCAGTGTGGTTAGTTTGAACTTCTTTTGGAGATAAGAATGAAAATTCATATTCTTTCTTGCTAACATTTGCTTTAATGTTGTTATGCAGCGGTCGAAATGGATTCTGACCCCGTTCCAAGACCTGCTCATCTTGTGGCCCTCAAATCTCGAAAGAAGCGAAAGCTGACCGAGGGGAAAGGCAAGGCCAAGGCCGCTGATCCCAACCGACCCCAGCTCCTGCCGGGCCATTTTGGAGGCCATCTCGATTCCTCCTCCTCCCTTTTCTCCTGTGCCAGAGGCACCTGTCGTCGTCCTCGATGCACCCATGGCGGATGTCGTCCCGGATGCCTCGGCCACTGCTGATGCCCCTACCTTGGTGCCCGAGTCTTCCGAAGAACATATTCAACTATCGTCCCGTGCTCTTTGGGATAAGGGCGTTACTCGGGAATTTTTTTCAAGTTGCTCGGGCACCGAAGAGATATGCTGAATTAGTGCCCCTTTTCGGACGCTGAATTGGAGGAGCTGAGCTCGTTCGAGCTAGCCTGTTTGAAGAGTGCCACCTTAATTGAAAGCTTGGTAACTTTGAATGAAAAATCTTGCAAGGTGGCCGCCGAGCTCGAAGCTTCTGAAAACGAGACTCAGCAACTTCAGCAGGAGCTTGACCTAGCTCGAGAGCATGCCGTGGTTTCGGCCAAGGAGTTGGAGGCATCTCAGGCTGAAACCAAGGAAGCACAAGAATCGGTTGCTAAAATGACCTCCGAGTTTGAGGCTTCCAGGGCTCAGCTTGAAGCTTCCCGGGTTGAAGTAGAGTCTTCTCGTGCCGCCGTGGCCAAGCTGGAGCGGGATCTAACCGTTATTCGGGGTAGGGCCTAGGATGCTCGCGACCGGTGTAATCAGCTACTTGTCCTTAACGACAAAAAGAACAAGGACTTAGCTGATACCAACAACGAACTTATGTTTGTTCGGTCGCAAGTAGCCCGGTCTACTGAAGCCTCGTTGAATAACGCTCTGGATCAGAGTCGCCTCCTGAACCCCGGCGTTGAACTGAACACCGCAGGCATGCACTTCAAGTCCTACGTCGATAATGGCCAGCTGCTGACTATCTTCGACAGCGAGGTGGAGGAGCCAAGCACGGCGGACATGCCCGAAGAGGATCAACCCTAGGGAGATGATGGAGGTGATTGAAGGGCCGGGATGCCGATTTTGCTTGTAATTTTAATTATCTTCTTCGAACAATCTTTGAATATTTTATCTTTTCTTGACAATGCGTACAATTCGTTGCATAATTTCCTTTATTAATTCATTTGGCTTTTACCATCTTTGATTTGCTTTACTGCTTTGCTTCTTCCGTATTTTGACTTCGATGGCCAAGTATTATCTTACCCGAATTATTGGTCGGGCATTTTGGAACCATATTCCAGTCTTAGCAACTGTTAATGTATTTCATAACATTAATCTGTAGATGTAATTCTTTCGGTATACCCAATGATTCATCCATGATTAAGTAGTTATGTCAGCTTGATCAAGGCCGAGATAATACAAAACAACGACCAAGCTTTTAAAAGTTGTGCACAACATATAAACTCCTCATAATAAGGATTTTATTGATATTCTTCGAAGATTACATAAGTTCATGATCTCAATGACAGATTTGCACGGGTTTCATAATCCTGATTTACATAATCGACTAATGAGAAAGATATGAAAAATTTACTGTGATTCCTACTAAAGGAGACCACACAATGAACTCCCATAATCCCTATGACAGACTCAATGGCCAATTAAAGGGAAACACATGGCGAGAACAATGATCCATGATCCCTATGATGGGCTCAATAGCCAATTAAAGGGAAATACATGGCATCCACGATTTCGATGACGGACTTAAAGCCAACTAAAGGGAAACACATGGTAAAATTCCATGATCCCAATGACGGACCTAAAGTCAACTAAAGGAAAACATATGGACTTTCTCAGCTGCACATTTTCAGCTATAATATTTCTTTAACTTGTCAGCATTCCACGTTTGTTTAACTTGTTTTCCTTCTAGTGTCTCTAGCAAATATGCTCCTTGCCCCAGATTTTGAACAACCCGGTACGGTCCTTCCCAATTTGCTGCTACCTTCCCATCTCCTGCATTTTTATTCCGATGTCTGCTCGTCGTAATACGAGATCGCCTTCTTCGAAAGATCTCGGCTTTACCTTTTTGTTAAACCTTTGGGCCAACTTTTGTTTTCTGTGTAAATCTCGGCGATGTGCCGCGCTGCGGACTTCTTCTATTAAATCCAGCTCGACAGCTAGTGCGGCATTATTATCTTCCATCTGGGACGTGTGCTGCCTTCTCTAAGACGATTGGCCGATCTCAACAGGTATCATGGCTTCGCAGCCATATGTCATCCTGAATGGAGTCTCTCCAGTAGCTGTTTGGACCGTGGTTCTATAGGCCCATAGAACATAATAAAGCTGCTTCACCCAATTTGGGCCGGCTTCATTCATTCGTCTCTTTAATCCATCGAGAATAACTTTGTTTGCTGCTTCTGCTTGGCCGTTAGATTGTGGGTGCTCTACTGAGGCAAAATGATGTTTGATGTGGAACCCGGTCATCATCGCCTTGAATGTGTTGTCGGCGAACTGCGTCCCGTTGTCGGTAACAATTTATGCCGGGATTCCAAATCTTGCTATTATGCTCCGCTCCAAGAATTTTTGAACACGTGCCGAGGTGATAGCAGCCAGGGGCTCGACCTCAATCCACTTAGTAAAATAGTCGACGGCCACTATGAGCCATCTCATCTGTCCTTCTGTAGCTTTAAACGGTCCTAAAAGATCCATGCCCCATTTGTAAAAAGGCCATGGTGCCGTGATCGAATTGAGCTCGGATGGAGGGGTCCATAATATCTTCGCATGTTTTTGACAGCTGTCGCATCTCTTGACATGCTCTGCTGCGTCTGCTTCCATTGTCGGCCAAAAGTATCCTGCGCGAAGAGCTTTTAATGCTAAAGCTCTTGCACCCATATGCTGACTGTTAATCCCTTCATGTATCTCGGTGAGTACGTACTCAGCTTGGTCTGAACTTAAGCACAATAATAGTGGGGTGTGGAGACCTCGACAGTATAATTCGCCATCGATAATTACATACATCGCAGCATCTCGGATCAGTCTTTTTGCTTTTAGTCCTTCATCTGGAACTATTCCTTGTTCTAAGTAACTGATGATAAGCCTCCTCCAGTCTTCAACGACCAGTATGACCATGATGCATGCGGCTGGACGAGCTCTTGCTGGATGACCATTCTGTGGTTACCCGTTCCTTTCGTACTAGCCAATTTTGACAATATGTCGGCTCGGGCGTTCTCTTCTCTTGGGATATGTGCGACGACCACTTCATCAAATTCCGCCATGATCTCCTTTACTTTAGCCAAGTACTTGGCTAGTAAAGGGCCCTTGGTTTGATATCTCCCCTCAATTTGCACTGAAACAAGTTGCGAGTCAGTGAAGACGTTGACTCTTGATGCTCCCTGCTCCTTGACCTGCTTTAGCCCGGCAATCAATGCTTCATATTCTGCTTGATTATTAGAAGTCGAAAAATTAAGCTGCAGTGACTGTTCAAGTGATATGCCCTCGGGATTTTCAACGATGATCCCAGCTCCGCTTCCCTTAGCATTGGATGAGCCATCGACATATACTTTCCACACCCTATTCTCTTGCTGGCTGGATGATGTCGGAGTTAATTCTACCACGAAGTTGGCCAAGGCTTGAGACTTGATGGGGTGGCGAGCTTCGTACTGGATATCGAACTCGGATAGTTGAATGGCCCAATTCATCATTCTTCCCGCCAAATCTGGCTTGTGTAATACTTGGTGGATGGGCTGATTCGTCTGTATGATAACGGTATAGCTTTGGAAATACGGGCTAAGCCTTTTTGCCGTGGTGAGCAGAGCAAAAACCACCTTTTCAAGCTTCTGATATCGTAATTCTGAGTTCTTGAGAGCTCGGCTCACAAAATACATCGGCGACTGAGACTTGCCCACCTCTCTGACTAAGACCGTGCTGATGGCCTCCTCTCCGACCGAGAGATACAGGATGAGTGTTTCACCTGGTTCTGGCCTCGATAATACTGGGGGTGAGGCTAAGCATGTCTTGATCTTCTGAAAAGCCTCCTCACATGCCGAGTTCCATCCTATACTGGCTTCTTTCTTCAATAACTTAAAGAAAGGAAGGGCATTTTTCGTGAATTTGGGAAGGAACCGGGTTAAGGCCGCCATTCTTCCTGTCAACTGTTGGACTTCTTTCTTATTAGAGGGAAACTACATATCCAAAACCGCTTTACATTTATCCGGGTTTGCTTCTATCCTCCGGTGAGTCAACATGTAACCCAGCAGGAACTTCCCCGCTTCACCCCAAAAGCGCACTTTAGTGGGTTCAAGCGTATGCTATGCTGCCTAAGCTTTCGGAAAGTTTCTTCCAAATCTTGGATATGGTCTCCAGTTGCCGGTGTCTTCGTGATCATGTCGTCGATGTAAACTTCAATGTTGCGCCCGATCTGATATGAGAAGACCTTGTTCAACATCCCCTGGTAAGTTGCTCCGGCATTTTTTAATCCGAAGGGCATCACATCGTAGAATTTGCTTCAATACCTCGGAATGCCATTTTCTCTCGATCATCTGGATGCAAGGTATCTGATTATACCCGGAGTAAGTGTTCATAAACAACAGCAATTGGAACCCAGCCGAGTTATCTACAAGTTGATCAATACTCGGCATCGGGTATGAATCCTTGGGATAGACTTTATTCAAATCTGTGTAATCAACACAGACTCGCCACTTCCCGCTGGATTTCTTCACCATTACAACGTTGGAGATCCACGTCGTATACTGTATTTCCCTTATGAACCCGACATCCACCAATTCTTCAATATGCTTCGTCAAAGCTTGCCTTCTGTCCGGGCCGAGTTTCCTGTTCTTCTGTGCTACTGGTTTGGAACTGGGATACATTGCCAATTTGTGGGTATCTCAGAAGCCTTCCAGGCAAAGACATCCTGGTTTTCCCTCAGGCACTGGATTAATTTGCCCTTGGTTTCTGGATCACACTGTTTACCTACTTTCGCGATTTGTTCTGGAGAGTTTTCGATCTGAACATCTTCAAGCTCGTCTACCGGCTCTGGTCTCCATTCCTCGATATCCCGCATATCTAGCTCTACTAGATTAACTGCCGGATCTCCCTGCCGAATCCGAGGTGGGGAAGATGGGCCGCCCTCAGTTTCCTTGATCGTGTTATAATAGCATTGCCTTGACTCCCTTTGGTCTCCACAGATCGTAATGACTTTGCCGAGGTGCCCGATCATCTTCATCTTCTGATGCTTGATGGACATTAATATGTCCCATTTATGGAGCGTTGGCCTGCCCAGGATAATGTTGTATGGCGAGGAGAATTCAGCAACGGTGAACATGACCCTTTCTGACTTGAAGCCTTCCTTCGTTCCCAGTGTAACACCCCGTGTGCACCCGGCGTATTATCATTATACAATATCACGACAACACAGCAAGCATGGAAATAAACATTTAAGGAAGCTTGAATCAAGTAAAATATACACTTTTATACATATATGGTGAATCTCTGTAATATACATGGTACATAATTCTCAAAACTATACAAATGTTCCCTAGGATTCAAAATACAGACCAAAAATAATCCAAAATAGGAGCCAACAAGCTCCAGTCATCTAGACCTAGGGTTGTCTTCACACTATCCCAGCTCAGGCCTCTTGCCTTGGGATTTCTCAGACACTCTTGTCTCTGTTCCTGCAACATGAGCCTCAAAACAGGGGTGAGATAATCATCTCAGTAAACTCAGGGTTCTCAGAGGTTTCCCTCCCCCTGGTTCACTACCCAGCATAGCATGAATATATATATATATATATATATATAACCGAATAACAATCACATCAATTAATAGGATCAGTAAACGGTCATCACAACTAACAGAAATAATCTACATGCACACCGCAGCATCAATCAAACGTATACAATCCACATACAGTGCCTGGATATGATCATCCACTGAAGGGCACATCTATCTAGGAACTCATGCCTGAGTAGGATCATCTACTGAAAGGCACATCTACTCAGGACTTGCCGCCCAATACCTGAATAGGATCATCTACTTAAAGGCACATCTACTCAGGGTTTACATGGATGCCTATGGATTATCCCAAGGGAGATCATCCACCGAGTGGGAACATTCCCAATGGGGTCCATAGTACCTCATACTACTGGCTAGTAGATTTCCAAGCAATCACATCACAATCAGCACATAGCATAATCCATGCAATAATACATTACACTAGTGTAATCAACATCATCATCATAAGCAACATAACTTACACTATCTCAGTGTAATCAAATCACACACCCTATCTCAGGGTTGAGCTAGCACTCAATTGCTAGCAATCATCAACCCCTCTCATCAAAATTCAATACACATTCAGTATCACAACATCATAGAATATCAGAATACAAGCCATATCAAGCAATCACCCATGTTGGGTGCAGTGAAACACAAGCAGGGAAACAATCCCCGAAAACACTGAGCTTACCTGGTCTCAGCTCAGAATCAGCTCCCCTAGTCTCGTGGTGATCTCTACCAGTGATCTGTACTTCACGCCCTACAATAGGCATGAATCAAATAATCAGAAACGGTGTTCAACCATTTATATGGAAGGAAACACCCTTCCCCTCATCACCAATTCAAAATCTTCTAACTTAAGGTTTATTTTAGCCCAGCTTTTACTAGGCCATACATTGACCCTCAAGGGTCTGCCTCAGTCGTACCAAGGCCTCAGAGTTCCTTTAGAACTCTGTACAGCTCAATTCAAAGTTGTACCAGAATCAAGAACCCACATTGGTTCAACTCAGTCAAAGCACATATATAAGCACGTTTTCACCGATTATTTGGCCTTATAAATAACTTTTGTAAAAGTACTTAAGTTAATTCAGGCCATATCATTGCTCATTCACACACATTTTTCCCTTCCCAGAGCCAAACTCAAACTTCATCACAATTTTAGTTTCAACATGCCATATGGCTCAGAACAACCACCTGACTACATCTTTCTAAAGAACCTAAGCCTAATTCCAACCGTATCAACATATGGTTACTATTCATCAAATCTCCATTTCACAAATTAAACGGTTAAAAAGTGAGTTTCTTACCTCAAATCAATAAAGGAAAGTTGGAGAAGCCTTTCTCCCAACTCTGGTATCCCAAAACCAGCTCCTTTCCTCTCCACAATTCCACTCTCTGAAGAAACTCCAAGAAATGGGAATTCTCTCACTTTAGGCTGGAAATTTGGCTCTCACTTGGTTCCAATCAGGTTTAAAGGTGATTAGGAGGTGTTTTAGTGGTTTGTGATGAAGGTATGAAGCTCCTATGGCTCATCAATGGTGGTCTAAGCTCAGGGAGGAAGAGGAACAGTGTTTTGGGCCAAAATTTCGTAATATGGCCTTTAAATACAGGGTCTGCCGACCTTCCCGCGCTAATCGCGCCATATATGGCGCTATTCGTGCCAAATTAGCGCAAGAAAAAGTTTCCTGGGCACTTATGGCGCTAATCGCGCCATTACGACGCTAACCGCGCCAACTGGGCGCATCTGTGGAGCTAATCGTGCCAAACTGACGCTATTCGCGCCATCAGGCCGCAAGAAATGACCTTCTGGTGCAATTTCATGCTACTGGCACCATGTCCCACGCTACTGGCGCCGCATCCCACGCTAACCGCGCCGTTCCCACGCTGTTAGCATTGCCACGCTAATCTCCACGCTGTTAGCGTGGGATTTTTTTTTTTTTTTTTTTGAAAAATATCTAAGTTATTATACCCAGCGTAAGCTGAAGATCAATGACACCTTTCAAGTCAGTGCCTCCCCCATTGAAACCTATCAACATGGTTTGGAATGGCTACAAGTCTTCCTCTCTTAGGTTCATCTTCTTAAATGCGCTCAAGTTGATGATGTCGGTCGAACTACCATTGTCAACAAATATTCTTCTGACCCGGAAATTGGCCACGGTTCCTGTTATGATGAGACCGTCCTCATGACCGGGTACCACTCCCTTCAGATCTTCCTCGGTAAAATAAATCAGTGGGGGCGTGGCTTTCTTGCTGCTTCCTTTGCTGCTTTCCTTGAACATCAGCTGATCTTTTACTGACATCACTTCCTTGAGGTACTTCTTCCGTTGGTTGGTTGTATCGCCTCCTGCTCCCATTCCTCCCGAGATGATGTTACATTCAAATTCGGGCTCTGGGAATTCCTCGTCTTTCTTGCTCTTCTTGTCGTCTCTTTGCTTATTCTCCTGCTGGCCTTTTCTTTTGCCTTGGTGCCCCTGAGTTCGAATTACGTACTGCCGTAGTTTGCCTTCACGCACAAACTTCTCTATTGCATCCCGGAGTTCCCAACACTGATCAGTCGTATGGCCCGGTCCGTTGTGAAAATCACAGTACCGGGAGTAGTCCAACCCCTCTCTTCTTACTATTGGAGGAGGACGGTCGACTTTCCTCATCTCGGTGAAAGCCACTTCCTTCCATATCTGGCCACGCGTAGCAGTAAGCGGAGCATATTTGTCAAACTTCAATTCATACCTCCCAGGCCTGAAGCGAGGGTCAGGAATACTTCGTGGAGGTCGGCCAGCGGAAATATTTGCAGGATGCTGACTAGACTGTCCGAGCTGTGGATTTTCCTGACGTCGGTTTCTTGGTGATGAGGGTTTTTTGTTTTCCCTCAGAGCCGAGTTAGCGATCTCCATCTGCTCCAACTCCAAATATTTTTTGGAACGGACCTTGAACTCGTTTAAAGACTTCACAGGATCCTTATAAATTGACTTGGTGAGGCGGGAGGACCCGTTGAGCCTGGCTGAGATGAGATGAACATGAACTTTTTCTTCCAAACCTTGAACTTGCAGAGCGGCCTCCTTGAATCGATCCAGGTAGCTATGCAATGTTTCACCGGGCTGCTGGCATATTTTACCCAGAGCAAACTCGGATTTTGGTTGCTTTTTACTTGTCGCAAAATTTAGCAGGAACTTCTGGCCAAAATCTTCAAAGTTATGGATGGACCACGGCGACAGAGAATGAAACTAGGTTTGGGCGGCCCCGGTTAAATTGGTAGCAAAAATCCGTGAGATTATGGGCTCGTCAATACCTCGAACACACATCTGCATGTCAAACTCATCAATATGTACCTGCAGATCTTGGCTTCCATCATATTTGGATAAAAACGAGCCGTCAAAGTCTTCCAGGAACTGAGCATCCATAATTCTATCGACGAACATGCTGTTATTCTGATGACCCCGACGATACTTCCTCCGATAAGTACCATCTGCTGGTCCGTGGTGACGTATGATCTCTCCTATTGGTCTTTCTTCCACAGTATGATCTGGTATGATGGCCGAGGAAAAGTGAGGTCCCTCGTTATTTGATCGAGAACGAGATACTCTCCCTTGCTCGGATTGATCGATCGGGTCCCTATTGCCGGTCTCGGTAGTGCGGGCCGATGTCTCAGGTCTCTGTCTTCTGGCTGCTGCATGGGGTTGCTCGGCTCGCACTATTGCTGCGTTCTCTACATTGCGTTCCAGATGCTTAGCATTCTGGAAGTGACGATGTTCCTCCTCTCTGTATTTAGCATTGGGTTCATCCAACTGGGTCATCAAATGTTGAATATCTTCCTGCCTCTGGAGTTCATAACGCTTTTCCAGGTTCTCCATTGGAGTTAAAAGGGAATGGAGAGCGTTCTGGATGAAATGCTGTGTAGTTTCTGGTTCTTCTGTGACTGGTGGTAGGCTGGCCGACCTGTGGGTTGCTGGTCCCACACGGGATGAGGCAGTATGGGAAACTGCATCTTCTACTACCACATTTTCCAGGTTCGGATTCCTGGGTGGTTCATCGCGTCTAACTGTCTGGTGTCTTTTGGTGTTGACCATTGTGAGTTGGTGGGATTCGAAGTTTATCGTCCCCACAGACGGCGCCACTATTCTGCTCAAAGAGAACAGAAAATGTCCAACAAGTAGTGTTGGATGATTTTATGTAGGATCTGGCTCTCTCTGTCTCAAGAATCTTATAAGATTGAAGCAACTTAAGGAAGAAGAAGATCACAACAGTAGTAACTCACAACACTATTGGTGTGCAGTGTGTGCCATGTGAATGGAAAGAGAGAGTCAGGATTGTGTGTACCTTTCACCATGGTGTATGCTTTATTTATAGGATTCTAACCTGGACCCTGATGGATGAACGGTTGAAGCCCACTATCTTTTACCAAGATATTCGGAGGTATGGATAATTGAAAGATATTGGTTATGATAATATATCTTCTGTTCTTTGGTGGTTATGATATTGGGTTGCTGGGAGTTCGAATATTTGGATTTATAAGATAAATGATAATATATCTTTATCCGTAACAGATTCCATGCAACAAAACTGGCTTTCCTATGACTCCATTCAAGCCAATTTGCATGCATCTTTACCACAAATCTTCTGTGCTTGCAGTCAAGACAACAATCACAAGCCAATTTCGGAACTTGGGAGTCCTCGTTGCAACTTTGAATCCATCAAGCTCAGGCTTGTGAAGATCCAAAAGAATGACTTGAAAGGAAGAACCAGCAGGTCCAATGACACTAAGGCATTCAAATCCTGAAGAAACATAAGTCACAACACAGCCTAGTTTTTGAAGCAACTTCTGTGTCACCGCTCTATTTACATCGTCATTGTCGGCCAACAAGACCTACAGACCTCTGAAGAAAGAATTTGTATTTGATGCTCAGAATTTTCCCCAGGTTCAGAGATAGATACGGCAATAGACCGCCGTAGTTGAAACCGAAGAAAAAGGGCCATGACTTGAGGAAAACCTTTAGCGTTTGGTACTAACCATATGTTCCCTTGCATCAACTGGTAGTAAGCTAGTAGACAAACAATACAAAATCAACGGAGAGAAAAAAAATATTAAGAGGACATAGAAACTAGTACTTTCACAGTTCCAACCATATATATAGTATACTTATCATTGGCACTTAAACTTAAAGGACCTTGGCTTGTATAAACAAAATTTACTATGTACTACTGTACTTTACTAGCGAAATAATGCAGAAAATAGTCTTCAACCAACCAACATATTTTGCAGTATTAAGAATATATAACATACGAATGACTATTAAAAACAACATCTTAATGAACTTATTAGCTGCATACACCTATTTAGCACCGATACCGATATAGCATTTTCGATATGTTCCCGATACAGAACCTCGATATGTTCTTCAAAAATTCTAATATTTCGATACGTTTTCGATACGTCTTAGTATTAAATAATATTTTTTTTATATAGAGTATATTTCATATTAATAAAATGTAATAAAATGAATATTTGCTTTTAAACAGAAAGAAATAATAATTCTTTTACAATACAAATTGCTTTTAAATCATAAAAACAGATATTGTAATTAATAAAAATATTAAATACAAATTGAATAATGGTAATAGAAAATGATATAAATAAAATCAAATATTAAATACCTGTCAGCCTCTCACTTTTTGCTGGTGCCTGGTTGAAATATAAAATGGGTTAACAGAGGGGATCAAGTGCACAGACGGTGACAGTGAGCAGCGTGCGACGACAGTGAGCTGGTGCCGTTGTGCGGTGACGGTGAGCTGGTGCCTGGTTGTCGAGTAGGGGGTGCAAGGGGGTGTGCGACGACAGTGAGCTATGTAAAATAAAGGAACACTTCACACTTAACCAAGAGGGGGGTGAATTGGTTAGCCTTGGTAAAATTAAAAAAAAAATTCTTTCTTAATCAAAAGTCAGAGTACAATTGCCCTTTGGATCTTTATCACAAATCAATAAAGAAACTTTATTCAAACTCAATCCAAGACTTGTAATGTCTCAACAAACAAATTTAACTTCAGTAATCACAACAAGAATTAACAAACATTCAGTAAATGAGAGAGCACAAGATTTATACTGGTTCACCTCAAAACCTATGAGGCTACATCCAGTTTC
>PYAF01005723.1:151788-164268 GCA_007407185.1 Glycine tomentella
ATTATCAATGGTATGCATATTGGAACTTGGATCATCAGAAGGCTTCCTTTCCTTTTACATTGAATCACAATTTTGATCTTCAAGCCTTCAAGCCTTCAAGCCTTCAAGCATGTTGAAAGCCAAAACTTTTTCCAAGTCTTTACAGATCTCTAATCTTCAAAAAGCTCCCCCTTAGTTCAGCAATCTTCCAAATCAACAAGCTAGTGTCGTTGTGCGGTGACGGTGAGCTGATGCCTGGTTGTTGAGTAGGGGGGCACAAGGGGGGCGTGCGACGGGAAGCTCTGACGCATGAGCTGCGACCAGGAAGCGACGGCACGTGAGCGTGCGACGGGGAGCGTGCTTGAAGTTATAAGGTGAGCACAAAATGCTTTGACAATTGGATACACGAATCCGTATCGGACGCGTGTCCGATACGGTGAATTTTTTTTTTGCACGTATCCGTGCTACATAGGCATACACAATCAATGTAACTAAACTCACCTAGATTATCCTCTTGCTAACGCTAAAGCTTAATCCATCCTCTACCTTATCACTAGTACGATCTGTACCCCCAAGCTGCCCTGAAGGAACTGAACTCTCCAATTCAGGATCACCATTATTGATCCCTATCTCAAATCTAATATTTATATCCCCACTAGAAGAGCTTGGTCTCCAGTTGTCCATCCCTAGTCATTCCTTCCTTGACTTCTAGTTTCTGTAAAAACTTGAAATACAAGAACCCCTCCTCTATGGTTATCATTTATTGCATTCCCAACCATATGCAAAATCACCTGAAAAACCCTCTTTTCGTCGCCTATAACATTGTCTGGCAAAGACTTGTCAACATCAATCACAAAGCCAAAACCCCTATAAACACACATGCACTTAGCAAGACATGTCTATTTCACCATAACATGCAATCCAAAAGGTTTCAACTCTAAAGGGAATCTTCCATCATCCCTAGTTGAGTAGTCCATGGCATCATTTATCAAGTTTGACAAGACAGTGCTGGTCCTTAGCATTGAATTCACAATAAGTTTCTGTTCAATCTTCAAATTCTCATCTTGCATCATTGAAAGCAACCCCAAAATTGAGTGCATTGGCCTTCTCATTCCATTACTCATGACCTTTTGAAACGAAGCTCTCACCTGGCTCACCATCATTGTATTCATCTTTTAAATTTGGAAAGCTCGATTTTGCTCCTCCAACTTCTCCCTCATGAGCTGAGACTCTTCGAGAATCGAGGCATGAGACAGATCCGCAGCCACCTGATCAGCAACCACCTTAATGATCTCCAACTCTTGAGTGCTCCACGATCTATGCTCCGTGCTAGGAAGAACCAAAAGCAATATGGCATAACAAGTTTGCCTTAGCTCTGGCGTTCCCCCTTTGAAATTGCAAACCCGAAGCATCGGCATGCAGATCATAGGAACTGGTCCTGCCCCACCAGAAACTCCATTGCTAGCAATGGCAAGTACCGAATCACAATCAATTATGTTCACTTCATCACTTCCCTTAATTCTCACAACATCCGGATAATAATGGGTATACAACAGTTAACATTCCTCCCATTCAATTCATGCGTAAGGTTCATCTCGATTTTCTCAACATTTGGCATCCACACTGCATAGATCTACAAACCAAGTGTCTTAGACAGCTTAACCAAGGTGGTGTGGAGAATCTTACGACTATCCAACGACTTGTGAATCTCCTAAGTGAGCATCCTCACATGCATTGCAGCTTCCTTCTGTTTCATTATGATTCCAACCTCCCTCCCAAGATCCCATGTCTTTTCTTCAGCATCAATTCTCTAACCTTCATTTTCAATAGCATAAGGATCAAGGTGAAGAGGGTTATGGTAGTTGCAAATGACACCAAGGCAGTGAGGATTTTGAAGACAGTGAGTGCCACCATGAGTTGAAAAGTGTGGGGACCATAAGTCCACCCATTCAACAAATGTGTCATTCCACAAGCAATGAACTAAAAGAGGACCTGTTTGAAAGGGAAGTTTGAGCAACTAACAAAGTAAAGTAGCTCAATGGGGATGAAGAAGTAGGCCACAACAATCACAAAATCACCAATTCTCTGGCACTCCAAAATGGTCTCAATAGTCCACAAGTTGGACTCATCATCACAGTTACATCTAGGAAGCTATTATCTATAGTTGCACACACACATGTGAGAAGAAGTAGCAAGCATATTAACAAAAGTTCAAATAACACTGCCTTTAACACTGACCCAATGTGATGCTTCTTCAGTCCATCTAGTGATACAAATTAATCCACACACAAGTGAAGAATAAGGAACTCAATAAATAAAACAAAGCAAAGGCCTTAACAATTTTTCTACCACCAACTCCCAATGTTGCTTCTTCAACTATGTTCTCCTGCCATAACACAGTTAAACAAATTACAAACTTGGTACGATCTAAGCCATAGAAAAACTATGAGATCTAAAACAGAAAAATAATAAATAAATAATTAAATAGAAGAAATAAAAAGGTGTAGGAATCCTATAATTCTTTGTGATTAACTTTCTACACCAACCATTTTTCCAATACACCCAGCTACATAGTGTAATACCAATTTTGTCCTTCTCGTAATCCGTAAGTTTCACACAGACATACACCATTCAACTTTTTACAGATTAGCGATCTGTATGAGTCATATGGATTGTCAATCCATGTGACTCATACGGATTACTGATCCGTAAGAGTCATAATGACTCTTACGTATCATTCATATGGATTGGCAATCCATATGACTCTTACGTATCATTCATATGGATTGACAATCCATATGACTCTTACGGATTGTCGATCCGTATAAGTCATATGGATTGCCCATCCATATGTCTCATATGAATTGCCAATCCGTAAGAGGGTAAAGTTGAAAATAAAAAAAAAATATGTTAGATGTAGGAAATATAATCCTAATTCTTTTGGTTTTAACCCTTTTTCGATCCACACACCCCCTTTGAGTGGAATGACATGAATCAGTAAATAACACAATGCAAATAGCAAATAAGACATTTTCATCAACCAAATTATATATTTTTAATTAAAAAAAATAAGGCTAAGACAAGAACTTCTTCCCTCAACTCACACCCAAAATTATTAAAAAAAAAAAGTCCAACAACGTTCACTGCCTTAAAAAAATTAATAAATAAAAGACCCCAGTAATGCAGACCAATTTTTTTAAGAAATAAAGCATCTGCAGAAACACAACCCAATAATTTATATAAAATAAATAAAACTGAGATTGCAATCATATATATAATCCAATCTTGATCAGATGTTAATTCACAATCATCTTATCCTTACCCAGGAGACACTAAAACCAGATTAAAGACACACACCACACATTACTAAAAATAGCCATTAAAACACCAATTATAATGTGGGTTAGAAAAAAAAAATCCTCTTCGAGATATAAAAGTTGCTATAAACCTTATAATCACTTCCAAAATTTTGAAAACCACCTCCAAGGCTTCGACCGAAAACTCTATAAAACATTTGCATCTTTTGAAAGAAAAGCACTCTCTCATTATCCCACGACCTCATTTCTTTATGCACGGATTAAGCAAGAAACCCACTTTTTCATGCAACAAATCCCAACACTGAAAAAAACAAAAAACAAAACCTTGCTTAATGTACACAAATCCAGCTTAGCTTAACTTAGCTTAACTACCTCGTGCGTTGTAATCTGGTGAGTGGGGGTGTCAGAGTTTTGTGTTGTGTTGTGTGTGACAAGGGCAGAAGTAGAACATAGAAAAGAGAATAAGTAAGAGACACCCAGACGAAGAAAAGTGATGGAAGTGGTGTTTCTGTACTTGTGGATGCTAAGGAACTACACAAGGAACACAAACATAGTAGTAGTATTGTGTTGTTTGGTTAGAGAGAGAAAAGGGTGTTAGAAGTGAGTTATGTCCTGTGTTGTGTGGAATGTTATTTTGTTTGTTTGGAATGAACAGTGGCAAAACTAAACTTAATTAAATAGTTTGGAATTCAAATTTTGATTTTGAGTGTAAAATAAATTTTAAAAAATATTTTTTTATGTGTGTTATTAAGATTTCTAATAAACATTAATCATCACTTCATATCAATGTGATAGTTGTTATTGTCAGAAATAAAAATATTAGTGTCGAAAGCAAACCACAAACCATAAAAGGAAAGATTATAGTGCCATTGTTTCGTGGGGGAAGAGAGAGAGGGTCCAAGTTCTTACATGAAGAGTAAGGTTGTCAGAATTGAGATTCTATGTAGGCTAGTGGAGGCCTTGTAGAATCAAATCCTAGAATCGTAAGAGTCTACTTCAGATAAAAAAAATTACAAAAAAATAAGCCAAAAGGTGTATAGTAAGCAAAAAAAAGGGGTGTAGGAAGCAAATTGGTTTAGATCTGGCCCAAATTCGAAAAAAACCTAATTCAAGCTTATCTTCTTCCCCATATAAAAGCTTCATATCTTCTGTTGGCCGCTGAAACACGTACCCAAAGAAGAAGAGAATACATCTGGTGCATAAGCGTGTGATCCACATAACCCTACACCTCCACTTGGGCATGGGATTCTTCTTATCCTTCCACCCTTGCAGCGCCACCTTCATCACCACGTACCCCACAGTGAGTCAAAGCCTGAAGATCGCGAGCTGTAGCACCGCCAGCGGTAAGCACAGGCCCGTCTTGGTCCACTCGTAGAGCCCCTCAATACCCCATATAAAAGCTTATCTTCTCTTCTCGGCTTTTTCTTCCGCTGCATGCCTGTGGAATCGCCATATCACACTAGACTCGCGATTCTACGGCGATTCCACCGATTCTACTCGAAAAACGATTCTGCTTGCGATTTAACTCACGGAGGCTAAGTAGAATCGTAGAATCGTACGATTCGACGATTTAAATCTCGAGTTTGATAACCATGATGAAGAGAACTTGGATGCGCTTTTGAACTGAAACGTCCTTGTCACTCTCAAAAAAATTTTGAGTGTGTTTGGATAGAGTATTTTAAAATTTCAGGAAATTTGAAATTCAGGAAAATTAAAATGCATCAATTTAAATTCTTTTATTTTCAAAATTATGTGTTTGGATAAAAAAAATTAAATTTCTTCATTTTTAAAATTGTGTTTGGATAATGAAATTGAATTTCTTCATTTTTTAAATTTTGAACCTTATGCATGGAGATACGTATGAGGTGGGTATCGTAGGAGTAGGGGAGGTCGGAGTACTCGTCAGCAATGTAGACGGAGTAAAGAGTGGTGTAGTAATAAGAGCTTATATAGAAGAAGAGAATTTCAATTTCTCACATTTTAGAAAGAAATTAAAATTTCACATTTTTGGTTGTTTAAAATTATGTTTTAAATTTCAAAAATTTAAATTCTTTATATAAAAACATCCAAACAATGAATTTTAAATTATTTTTTTAAAATTCTCTGATTAATTACTTTCCTCAATTAAAATTCTTTATCCAAACACACTTTGAATGTTTTATTTTTTTATTTCCCTCACTCTACAATAGCGTTTCCTATTTTTCTTACTTGTATTCACCTTTCTCTCTGTTTTGGTTTCCTAGTTAGGTTAAATGTGAAAATAAACAAACATTTTCCGTGCTGTATCTTGTCTCTTTCCTTTTCAGTTTCTTGTGCATTTCAACACATTAAGTTTTTAATTAATTATTCTAATTACCATGTTTAGAAAAGAAAAAAAATATGGATAATGATAAATTGATATCACTCTCTTTTTGCATGATGGACAACCTTCTCTAGAAAAATCTCTTAAAGCCTATGAACTAGATGATTAACTACAACTTAATGAAATTGTTTGTGGTTCAAGTTTGTGTGTGCAAAAAAATTATAAGTAAGCATCAACCGTTGTTTCTTACGTATCTAAGTTACTTCATGCTTCTTTTTCTTTTTCTTTTTTTACTTTTGGAATGTGAAAATTACATTATGGATTGATTACATATTTTGACTTCAAAAAGATAAAAAGAAAAATTAAAAAGGGTGAAAAAGGTATTAATTCAAAGTTTGATGGTGTAATTGCATAATTGATTGTGGTTGAGTTGGTAGTAATTAAATATATATTTTCCAATGTTAAATATTTTAAGTAATAAAAAAAATTATAAATGGTTATATCTTCCAATGTTATATTTTTATACAATAAAAAAATAAAATAATAATTGACAAAATGATTTCCATTGATTTGTATGTATTACTAAATAGATTATGACAATGTTTGAAATGATATTTTAATTAGCTTTTAACGTTTTCTATTAGCTGAAAAGATTATTTAACTGTTACATAAATAAATCTTTTATTAGCATTATTTTAACCATTTTACTATTTATAATATTTAATTGATTATTTCAACATTATACTTCATGAAATTGAAATATTAGATTTATTTTATTTTTCTATTATTTTTTAATAGTTTTGTGTTGTTATACATAAATAAAAATTATAAAATGGTTATAATGACTAAATTATATGTTTTATATGATAAAAAATTAAAAAATAATTGACAAAATTGATTTATATCTATTACTAAATAGATTATGACTATGCATTTTCATACTTTGGAAGTGTTCTATGATTTTTTCATTCTCAATACTATTAAAAATATCTCTATATATATGTAACCAAACAATCATTAAATCATTCATCTCTCATGCGATTTTGCATCCTATTCTTCATGAAATTCATTATAGAAAAATATCTTTCAATTGTTGGAGTTGTCATAGACAAAATCAAAGCTAACTTCACAACAAGTATACCATTAGATACACAATATACTTTTTAGTTTTCACCAACATTTGAGAAAGATCATCAATCCCTTTTAACTTTAAAAACTAATCATTAGACCAAATATCTCTAATAAAAGTTTCAGGTTGACTTTCAAATTCCATAAGTTTCACACAAGAAAATTCAGATGGATAAAACTTAGTCAAACACAACTTTTCCTTACAATTTTAAAAATGAATCTCTTGAATTTAAGCTTGCTACATAAAGAAGCAACACAATTTTCACAATAGTAAATCTATTATTTAGTTCTTGAAGTTGTCTATCAATCACTTGATAAAATAACTCAATTTGAAAGTGATGAAGGTTTAAAACTTTTTGAACTTTGCGGTTTGATCTTCCTTGTGTAATGAATGCATCATCCATATTTGGAATGTTAATATCTTGCTTTTCACAAAATAGTGATACATTATTTCAATAAAGTATGCCAACCATCATTTCTCATGCTTTGTAATCTCTCCTTGCACACTCTAACTAATGCTCACTACTACAAATGTAGGCTTTTACGACACCGATTCTACGACGGTTGTTCGAAACTCGTCGTCGTTTGCTAGCCGGTGGCAATTTTGTAAATAATGGAAAAATAAAGGAATAAACAAAGTCGGTTATAAGAAGACCGTCGTTGTTTTGGACACTTCAAAGACGGTTATATTAATAACCGTCTTTGTTCCTTTTTGTACCAAATTTGAAATTGGGTTTTATTTTGCGTGCCCTAGAGTTTGGACATCAACACACTCTCATCTTCACCTTATTTGCTCCGGCCACATACAACCTCCACAACGAGGTGGCTCTGGTCATAAACCGCGTTTATTCACTCCAACACCAATGAAATAGAAGGTTTCCTATCACAAGAACGACCTTCGTCCCCATGTTGACTTCGTCGGTCTCCGTTGAATCCGTAATCTTCTTTCTTTCTTCGATCCTTCCACATTTTTTGCTCCCTCAATCTCTTTTTTCTTTCGGTTTTTTTTTTATCTTTTTTTATTCCCTTTCCCAAAACACAGATCGAACTCTACATATACCTTTTTTTTCAATTTTGTGATAAATCTTTCTATTTTTCTTAGTTCTCGTTGATGATTTTGATGTGTGCAGAGAAGGGGGAGAAGGATTAACAAGAAAATGAAAGCCTTTGTTTTTTCTTTCATGGGCTCATTTTGGGACTATAGACCGCCATGACCAAACCCAATTCTTCTTTTTCTTAAAGTAATTATTTTTATTTTCTTTTCCGATTTATGCATCTGGTATGTGATTCAGTTTACATTTCTGGAAAACCTTCTAAATGATGATGAAAGAGTCATCTAGGCATGTGAACTTATAAACATATTATTGAACCCATTCAGATGTATAGTTTTATTGGAGTTCAAAGTTTGGATGAGAAATCATATTTCATATTTACATGTTTAATTATGCCTTTGAAAAAATTTATATTTCAATATTGTTCTGAGACTCCTCAAGTCTATTTGTGCTTCAACTATTTCACTTGAATTTTAAATGGATTGGTGTAGCTTGTGTGGGATTGGTTTACCTGAATTCAATTATAAACAAACATAAATAGACTATGATTCATGGTTTAAATTGTTCTCATCATAGTTCAATGATGATGCCTTTGTGTTGTTTTTCCAGGGAATGTTAGATTGTCTTTACCCAACATTTTTTTTTCATTAATGATATTATTCATGGTTTTCTTTTTATGGTACGATGATTTTGATTTGGAAAATTTTGCTGATTCACACAATGTATTGTAAGATATCTATGAGGATTGGATTATATTCTCAATCACTTTTTTTTTTGTTTTTTCTCTTGTGCATTTTTTTGGTCAAACATATCTATATATTTGAGTTCCATTGTTTCCTCTGCAGCAAAGATTTGCATATCCATGGTAGAACACTCTTGCCCTTATAGCCTTTTTTATTGCAGTGACTTTGTTTGAAGCCTGTTCCAATCTCACATGTACCTTTGCAATAACCAGGTACTGTTCTCATACCTATGTCTTTGAAGCTTTCATTCTCTGGCCAAATCCCAGTGTCTAACACTCCCAATATAACATCATGACCAACTAACTTCTCTGATTGTTAGTGCTTTTTGTTGTTTCAAGACCAATGAATATTGGAGTTCTTGTGGTGTATAGATCATTCTTTGTATCAGGGAATATGGCCACAATACCTTCTTCAGCCTCTAGCTTCTCTTTCAGTTAACTTGGCTGGAACTACATCAAAAGCATTTTGATAAGCGTAGATTATTCTCTCTTTATTGTAAAAAATAAAAGATTACTTAGTAAGCTGAAGAGAGTTAGGCCTAGCAGATTTTTTAATTCCTTTCTTCTTTAAGATAATTGGTGTTTAATTTTCTTACTATTTATTTATTTTTTAGGTTGCTAGGCTTTACAAAGACCAAAAAAAAAAAAACATGCAGAAACCGAATTCACTGTAAGATGGTGAGGTGGAATTGATGCTTCATAGGTATTCAAGCTATCCTTTTATTCCTGCATGTATAGAAAGACAATAGTAAAGAAGGAAAGGGATGGTTTGTATAAGATTAAACACACTAGCATGCAACACAAGGGAGGTATACATAATAGGAAATAAAGGGATAATTTATTAAGTCTAGAGCATAACTATATTATACCTGTCTAATTACTCTTCACCTCACAGTTATTTCAATTCGGTGAAAAATGATTTGGATATCCCACGATTTACATCCACATTGATGGTTTATATGCTTTCTTCATCTTAGTCTTGAGGGTTCTCCTAGGCCATGATTTGATACAGGTGGTTGAGGTTGAGGTGATTCTCCTAATAAGGACATTTATCAAAATTTTAATTTTTATAAAAACAAAATTGAATGCTGTAATGTGTATAACGCAATCGCACGCTTGGGTTGTGTTAAAAAAAGAAGCTAATAAGATGCAATCCAAACCATGCTCATTTGATTTATTTGGACTATATTCTCTTCCAAACTAGATCCAACCTGAGTTGTGTGTACCACTAATGTTGTTCCTAACTAAGGCAGCCATAGATCCATAGCTGATCAGTTATCATCCCTGAGTCCCCTTTCAAGTTTGGATTAACTACATGATGAAATCTGTTAGAAGAAAATGTAAATTAGGGTGGATATGAATTCCCTTTTTTCATATATTTCTCCATGGGTTAATATAGTTGACAGCACATTCTGTGAGGTTGTCATTCTTTTAATGCTTGTTTGTCTAGATCCTTTTGTAAGCTTAATTTGGGTTATTTGGTATTGCTGTTCCAAGGTTTGAAGATGTTTATTTGGGGCATTGAGGATCTTTATCCTTTGCCTGTCATCTTAACATTGTCGTGTTCTAAAAAAAATGGAAAACTACTTTCTGGACCTGATCAAGATTTAATTTTTGAAAACTAGTTTGCTTTATTTTGTTGTGCATTGTTAAAGTCATTGTTCTCTATTTCTCTGCATACTTTCTTTCTCTCTCTATCTCTAATGGTATTTTAACCTATGAATATATTATTTTTCACTTTTAGTGTTATTATATAATTTTATTATTTTGTTGTCCTGTTTGTTCACTATTTTATCAAGAGTTCAGTCTGCTAAGTTACTTAAGTTGAAGGGCTTTTATCAAGAGTTCAGTCTGCTTAGTTACTTAAGTTGAAGGGCCGAAAACCTGAAACATGATTGTTTAACAGTTGTCTCATATATAATAATCTTTGCAGCTTCTTTATATCAAGATTTTTTTCTTAAAAAAGTGGAAGTACATAAAGATGCCTGATCTTCCATTCCAAGTTGGGGATTTGGCTGAGTCAAGATGCTTTCGAGGCAGTTATCGTGGTTGCATGGTTTAGATGCAAGGTTCAATTTCTTCCATCTCTAATTTATTTTTAGTGTTAACTTGCAAAGCATAGGAACCAAAATAAGAACATAATTTTTGGATTGGCATTGGCTTCTTATGAGACACTTTTATCAAATGTGCATTGGTAAAAAGTAAGAACCAACTATTTGTGGTTCTTTCTATCAATTGTTAAACAGCGGTTGTCGCATTGCCATATTCCAACAATATACTATAATATAGTTAATTAGTTATGACATTGTGTAATTCTAATGGCTGCTGCAGTGATAGCAAAAGGTATGGTGGGGAAAGCAGTACTTATTCTTTCTTTTTAACACAACAGATTCTGATTGTTCAGACTTCAATGACTATTCCCTTGCATTGAATGCTCTTTAAACATGGTTACTACAAGTGTTCTCACATCTTTCACAAACTCAAACCCATGACTTGAATGAGACCTCTTTGATTGAACACTTCTACCAAATTTTGTGACAGAGTCTGCTGTGAACAACTGTTTTGGTTTTCATTGGTAACCTGTCTATTTTGAGTCTCATTCTTTGTTTTCTTTTCCTCCAATTATTTCATCTGTTTCCTTATCTTTTCTCTCTATTTTTCTATATTTTGTAAAAGACACTCTACTTATAATATAAATATATCAAGAATAATAATCTTCTCATGATCATCTTTTATAATATTTGTTTACATAAAAAAATTTCAATATATTTTTATTACGTTGCTCATTTTATTTTGTATTTTTCTTTTCTTTTCTTATATTTCTTCCTATTATAAAAACTGTGGTAAAATATTGATGGGGAAAAAACTACACATTCAAGTCATCAACTATTGTAGAATTATTGATTGAAGCCAATGATTGGATATAGTAGATAGGTAAGAGAATTTTGTAAATAGTATATTTGTTGGGAGGTGTGAGTAAAATTGTTGAAAAATTTGAGGGGATAAATCACATGAGAGATCTTTATTAATGTGTTTTGAATTAATCACACAAATGAACTTGATATCACATTTTAATCAAAAATCTTAAAGTATTAGATTTGTGGGTCTTTCTCACTTATATGTTGCACAATTTTTCTGTAACGACCTAATTTCTAAGTTGATTTTATTACTAGTATTTTTACTTAGAATAAAAAAAATTCAAGAAACGTGTATTAGTAAAACTTCTAAGTCATTAAAATTTACAAAATATGTAAAGACTAATTCATTAGTCAATGTCTCTGTTACAAAAGTTTATACAAGTACAAAACTCTTTTCAAAATCCAGCTTAGGACATAGCTTCTTCAATATATCAACACTACGCCAGAGCCTCAAGGAACATGACCAGGGCTGCCATCTAAGAAAAACATGAAACAAATCTTGTGAGAAATAAATTTCTCAGTAGACAAAGCTAAATCCCGAACTTATTAGTAGGTTAGTAAAATCATTCAAATAATCAAACACATCCACAAGAAATATACAACTATATGAATGCATGAGATGAACTATCTCAAGGCAAATGGCCTCCATATATCATATTGTATGTGGCCACACTGAGTGTGGACGCTGCTATAGTCTTACGCAAACATGCATGAATTTTGCCATATATCCTTGCACCTGGGTACTACATATCGTACTGTATGTAGCATCAGATTCTGTTTTCCCAAAGCCTCGTACTGGACTTGGAACATGGAAACATGAATCCACCTATCTTATTCACATCCACATCCATAAAAATCAAATCCATAAGCAAAATACATATTACCTTATGGAAAATATTTTCATCATATCTTCATATGTATCATAAGTATGGTTACATCACCATACCTTATCCAATAAGCTTATAAGTATGGTTAAACCGCTATATCTTATTCAAGCAAAATCATTACCAACTTAGGCATGACCAAAGAATATCCTCACAGA
>PYAF01005723.1:208983-251489 GCA_007407185.1 Glycine tomentella
CTTGGTCATAATGATTGCCTTTCCAAGTGTCCACTTAGTTGGCATGCCTTTACAAGTGTCCCAACATGTGTCCAATTTCATGAAGCTTCTCCTTGCTTCATCAAAGTTCACGTGAAGGCTAGGTGGAGGTGGAGAAATCTTAGCTTCATTTTCATATTATCTTGCATCCATGTCATACAAGTGTTATGCCACTTGTTTCCATCATGTGGCTTGCTTTCCAAGTGGCTTATCATGAAGTTTCTTGCCTTTTCTACATGTTTTCTCACGTGAATGACCAATCTAAAGGGAAGGAATACAAATTTTTCTTCCTTTCATGCTACATGTGGTCATTTTTTATGATGAATAAAAATCTAGTTTCTAATATGGCATTTACACATGGTATTTTCTCAAAAAGAAATCAATTTTAATTTGAATTCTTTTATCTAAAGATGAATAATAGAACTCTAGATGTTCCTAAGAATTTATCTCAATGATAGTTTAAATAAATCACAAGTAGTCTATACAGAGCAATATATAAACTTTACATACTAAATTGCTCTTTATCTTGTTTTTTGATTTGCCTATACTTCTGCTGACCATCAAAATTACTAAACCATTTTATTAAATTGGTTTATACATTCTATAATTAAGAGAAAATTCCTTAGATTATATGTATCATTTTTCCATATTTTTCTTATGCATGAATTCTTCTGACTAATGTTTCAAAGTTGTCACCTTATAAAATTCATAGAAATTCTATTCTAGAATTTCTTGTCACAAACTATTTTGATATTCTGCCAGTCAAGAGTATTCTGTAATTTCATCAGGTTCTCACAAAATCTTTAAGGATATCTGGTCATTTCTGGCCTGAAGGGCATTATGGTAAATTCATCATTCCTCCTAGGGACATATTTGTCATTTCCACCATAAAATATCTAGCCAAAAATATCTAAGGGTATTCTTGTTATTTCAAAAATATCCAAGGGCATTTATATAATTTTATCTTAAAATATCTAGGGCATTTTTGTAATTTTCAAAAATATCTAGGGACATTATTGTCATTTTCACCTTAAGGGTATTTCTGTAATTTTTTATTTAAGAAAAGAGTAACATGATCATTTCTCTTCAAACATTCCCTTAATGTCTCTAATTGATATTCCACCCAATTAATTCAAATATAGACCATCCAAATTTCTCATAATCTAATACTCACATCAATAGCTATGCAAGAATAATTCATATAATATTTTGACCATAGTTTTTAAATTTTCAGGGTATTACAAGAATCATTCCACAAGCATCATGTAATCATTCAACCTTTTCTTAAAAACATGTATGCATGATGATGATTATGGTTTATGTAATGCAAGGATCTCAGATTAAACCTCTCAAACAATCTTAACAAATTACAAATGTCTTCAATTGAATGGCATGTAAAAAGCTAAAATCCGAAAGCTTCTTCATCATCCTTGATCAACTCTTCATCATTCTTGATCAGCTCCCCCTGTATCCAACAAGAAGCTCATTAAAAAAAGGGAGAGGCGGTCTGTCGAATTATTCCAACATTGAGTGTTACAAGTGTGGCAAATATGGTCATTATGCGAAGGATTGCAACTTCGATAAGTGTTACAATTGTGGCAAGGTGGGGCATTTTGGGAAAGAATGTCGAGTGAAGAAAAAGGTGGAAGAAACAACCAACCTAATCACGAAAGATGAGGAGGAAAAAGAAGGTTTTCTTTTGATGGCACACAACGAAGTCAACACCAACAATGACACAGTGTGGTACCTTGACACAGGTGCAAGCAACCATATGTACGGGCACAAGCACCTATTCAAAGATATGCGAAAGGTTGAAATTGGATATGTGTCGTTTGGAGATGTGTCGAAGGTTGAGGTCAAAGGCCAAGGTAAGGTTTATTATTTACAAAAGGATGGCTTAGTTGGGTTAATCCAAGATGTGTATTACGTACCAGACGTCAAGAGCAACATTTTGAGTATGGGGCAACTCATGGAGAAAGGTTATTCAGTACTTATGAACGACCGAGTATTACACTTGAAAGATAAGCACGGGCGTTTAGTTGCTCGAGTTGAAATGGGGAGAAATCACATGTACAAGTTGAATTTGAGAAGCGTTCGAGAAAAATGTTTGCTAGTCAACGTAGAAGACAAGGCATCGCTGTGGCATCTCTATTTTGGTCACCTACATCATGGTGGTCTAAACGAGTTGGCGAAGAAGAAATGGTGCACGGGCTACCGGACATGGACTACGAGGGAAAATTTTGTGAAGAATGTGTACTCGACAAGCAAGCGAGAACTTCATTTCAAAAGAAGGCAAAATATCAAGCTAGCAACTTCTCGAATTGATTCACATCGACATATGTGGACCAATCACCCTCGAATCTTTTAGCGGTAAAAGGTATTTCATTTCCTTTATTGATGATTTCTCACAAAAAACTTGGGTTTATTTTCTGAAAGAAAAATTCAATGCATTCGAGGTGCTCAAAAAGTTCAAAGTGGTGGTGGAAAAGGCAACCGTTAGACACATCAAATCTGTACGATCTGATAGAGGTGCCGAATATACTTCGACAGCTTTCATGGAGTATTGTGAGGAGCAAGACATAAGGCAATTTCTAACCGCACCATACTCTCCCCAACAAAACGGTGTGGCTAAGAAGAAGAACCGGACTGTTCTTGACATGGTTCAGTCAATGCTCAAGAGCAAGAAGATGCCGATGGAATTTTGGGCGGAAGTCGTGCAATGCGACATCTATGTGCAAAATCAGTGTCCACATGCAAAGTTGGATGATCAAACACCACAAGAGGCATGGAGCGAACAAAAATCGACAAATTCTCATCTCAAAGTATTTGGTAGTGAAGCCTATGCACAAGTATCGGATCAGCAAAGAACAAAGCTCAAAGACAAAAGCAAAAGGTATAGTTTTATTGGATATGATGAGAAAACAAAAGGATACAAGCTACTCGACCCAATAAGCTACAAGGTTGTGGTGAGTTGTGATGTACGAGTTAATGAAGCAAGCGGGTGGGATTGAAATAACTCAACAGAGGTTATCAACGAAAATGGAGGATCATTAGCCGCTATACCTACAATCATACCGACAAATCCTGAAACTACCAATGATGAAGATGAACTGCAACAACCCAAAATCGGAAGTTTGCAAGATTTATATGATTCGACAAATGAGTACATATTGTATGTCTTTTGGTAGATTCCGATAATATAAGTTTTGAAGAGGCAGTGCAAGACAAGAAGTGGCAAACTGCCATGGACTAGGAGATTAAAGCAATTGACCACAACAACACATGGGAGTTAGCGGAGTTGTCGAAAGGAAGTCAGCCCATTGGTGTGAAGTGGGTGTTCAAGAGAAAGATGAATGCTCAAGGTGAGATAGAATGGTACAAGGCGCGACTTGTTGCAAAGGGATACAAGCAAAAGGAAGGAAGTGTGGAATTAGTACACGTGGCAAGTCGAGATCAAGTTGCAGATATCTTCACGAAATTGCTATCGACAATACTTCTCGACAACTGCAAGAAATTGATCAGCACGAAGGATGGCAGAAGCATTTAAGTTTATGGGGGAGTTTTGTTGAATAAACTTAAACATCAGTTTTAATGGGTTTAATTCAGCAGTTTTGTTTAGGAGAATGAAAGGTCAAGAGTCAGTAGTTATTTTGATTGTGATTTGTGGCTATGAATTACTATAATAGATTTTGATTGTGGTTTATAACTATTAATAGAATTTAAGCCTTTTAATTTTTGAAGGACAAATTACACCCTATAAATAAATCATTGTATTGTTTGACAAGAAAGAACATAAAGAAGTTGAATAAAACTTTTTCTAGAAATTGTTTTTCCACACGCCCTCACGGCATAATTTTTCAATTCTACAATATTTTCGTGGGTTGAGCAAAAGTCCGGCAGCAGGCATCTTTGAAGCACCAAGTGGATGATACAAGAGAATTCATTTTCACTGCTCTCCAACAATTCTCGTTTCCTAAAACTGAAGTTTTGTTTCTGCTATGTGGACTTAATGGAAGCATCATAATGACAAGGTTTGGGACGATTTGGAGAAGCCAATCAACGTATGCCTGCAACAATCCAGAGAACAAGTATTCGATTGCAGAATCTTCAACAAAATTGCAGCGCATCCTCAGGTCGAGATTTAGCATTCCGATCTCGCTGGAACCCTCCCCCATATGACTTTGTCAAATGCAATGTCGACGCGTCAACTTTTCAAGAACACCAATAGCATGGAACGACGACTTGTATAAGAGACTCGAGGGGCAACTTTATCTTAATAACGACTTCTTATTTTTCGGGGATTCCCAACCCCTTGGAGGATGAAGCCAGAGCTCTTTCTAATGCCCTTAGCTGGATATCCTCATGAGAACACAACAAGATCGTTATAGAATCTGATTGCAAGAAAATCCTTGACTGCATAAAGATTAAAAAATTCCAGAACAATGAAGCAAGAGACGTCTTCAGGAGTTGCATTCATAGGTTGTCATCTTTGCATTGTAAGGCGACAAACCAATCAAGTTGTCCATTCTTTGACAAGGGTATCTACATCTTTTGCTTATCTGCAAGTTTTTCGATCATAGCCCTTCTTATATTAAACCTTTTATTATCAGTAATATAATATAACCATCATTCCCTAAAAAAATCAACTTGAAATAGTACAAATTTCTTATTTGACTTATAGTTAAAAATTTATTTTTGAGTTAAAAAATTGATCCATTCAAAAGTAAATAACAATCAACAATGAAGGGACTAAAATTGCATAATTTTAAAAAATTGAGAAACTAAAATTATAGATTTAAAAATTATAGAAAAATCAAAATTATAATGTTGTATAAAATAAATATGTTGTAATAAATGAACTAAAATAATTGTAGAAGAATATTTTTAATATATAGTGGCCCACAACCATTCAAAGAATGTTAAATAAAAAACTTATTCAAAACTAAAATTGTATTAATTTAAATATTTTTTTGATAAGAAAGGTAATCATGAAATTATTTTAAGTAATACACATGTAAAAGATATTTTACAACAAAATTTGTTTCTCGTTAAAATAAAAATAGCCTAATTATAGGTTTACTCTAAGCCCAATTTTGGTTGGGCAATTGATATTTATACCTCCACCTTTTAATAATATATCACTCTTTCTTGTTTTCCCCCCAAAAAATGTCCTCGATGAAATTAAATATTATCACTGAAATATAACTTCCTCTTATGGTAACTTGCAATGTTGAAAGAAATTGAGGAAAGCAGAAGTATGAAAGTGAAACCCATTTTATGAAATCTAAATCTTCCCATTCACGTTTTATTCTCTTAATTTTGCCTGTAATTTTTTGTGCATAAAAATAGGATTGCAAGGGTAAGTATACCCCTATGCGTAGTAATAGTGTACTTAAGTTCAAATATCATACTTAAAGGACTAGTTGTGTTACGGTAATAATTTAATTTGTATCAAACTAAATAGTTTGGATTTTTTATCAATAATTGAGAAATGTGTTCAATTACTCATAGAAATAAAAACTCAAGAACATGCAATGGAAATGTGAGATAATTTATTAGATATAGAGGTCAGGGACTATGATTCTAATCATGCTTTTGAATCCCCACAATTCTTTAATTATTTACTGAAAATCTCTCAAAAGTAGTTAATATGTCCTAGTCAAACACCCTCTCCCTTAATTCAAATCCATCTTGGTCAGTTAGGTTCAATACGAGAAAATATAAGTCTAGAGAGATTAGTTTACAAGCAACCAATTCAGAAATTCCTAAAATATGTTTGATAATTCATAATTCATAGGAGCCAATTATTCTACCATTCTATCGTTCATACAAAGTAGGCCATAAGTGCACAAACAGTTAAAATAGACAAACAATTAAAATATAGGGATCAATTCTAAAGAAAATTAAGTACACATTGGAATAAAATAATTGATTGAATAAAGACAAATTTCAATTAAAAAAAATCGGGATTCATCTACATATTACATCATAGTCCTAGAAAAGGAAGTTAACTAGCTAGTAATGGGCACATACAAGCATACACAGAACCTTACGTATGTGAGAAAGATAATAGAAATTACACTTTAGAGCCTTCGTAATCCTTCTCATGTGCTCCCCAGTCCAATAAAGCTCTCACACTATCCGTAGCTCATTCACCGAGTTCAAATTCTGGTGAAAAAATAAAAGATAAAAACAAACCCCTAATTTTCACTTTTATAAAATGAAAATGTAGTTGACGCGGACAAGAGCATGACCATGTTGTTGAAGAGCACAATCGTTCTCATTGAGCGGGCAACTCAAAATTTGAACTCTGGAGGCAGCAGGACCGTTCTCCTGAAGAGTACACTACTGCACATATGCCTTTCAACGACGGTTGTATGAAAACCATCATCGTTAACAGTGCGGTGACATATCCGTAATATTCAGCATGTGGGCAACGACGGGTTTTTAATAAACCGTCTTTGATTGAAGACGACGACGATGGTTAAAGAATAACCGTCTTAGTATTTGCTAATTCAAATACGGTTTTTTAAAAACCATCGTTGTCTTTAATATATTTCCCATTTCAGCTTATTTCTCATTCACCCCATAATTTTTAACCTATATTTCCACTACAAAAAATATTCTTTTAAGAATTAACCCCAATACGGAAATTTTCTTTAATCCCAAACTGAATCAGTTGAACCCTAGCCATAATGTTACATTGTCTTTGTTCCTAATTAGTACTCGCGATCTCCCTCTCAGTCACTGACGAATTCTAAGACTCCGGCGTCGTCGCAGCACGGGTCCATCACAGTTACGAGTTGCCCCATCACGGCTACAGGTACCATGTAAGTGGGCAAACTCTTCTTTATTGATTTGCTCGTAATCAGGCTTTTGTTTTTTGAAATTTTAAGGGTCTGAAACATTATTGGTTGTGAACAACTACCATGTAACTCAGTGGAGGTTGTATCCTGGTGTTTGGGTTTGTCTATGATTTCTCGTTAGGTGAGGGCATGTGTGCTGTTCTGGGTTAGGGGTTTTGGATTGAGGGACAAATTTGACATGGTTTTGAGTTTTGAAAAGTGCTACCCTAAGGCTTTATGGAGACAGTTCCACAAAAGACTTAAAATAAAGAAATCAGAAGGTCAAGAAAGAGGTGTTAAATAGCTTAGGCTTGTTGCATAAATAAATCTAAAGTGGTCTAGTCTTAAACAACTGAATTTTAGACCTTTGCTCATATACCATTAATCCATTATTGTTTAAGGTTGAGGCTTGTGCTTCCCCACGTTATTGTTGTTGTGATGGGTTTGTCAAATTGATGCATTAAAGGGTGATTCTGGGATCTGTCAGAGGAATAAACTTGTGGATCTCTTCAATTTCTTTGGTTTTTTTTCCTCTGGGTGTAGTTGCTTTGCTATGGGGTGGAGATAAAGGCAGGGTTGTTCCTTATACTTACTATGGTTGCCATATGGGTCACCTCTGCTGAAGTCACCCAGGTTAAATTTTGCCAATTCCATGCTGCCAAATTTTCCCTTTTTCAAGCTTCTTTAGGCATGTAATTTGATTAGATTTTATTGAGTCTGGAGTAATTGCTTTTTTTGGTAAATGTTCTTATATGTGTATGTTTCCCCACCTTTTAGGGAAAAACGTTTTTTTTTTGTTGTTTTGTGGACATGTGTATGTGAATAAAATTATGTTTTCCCCCTCTGGGATCTCTGGTGCCGGTTCAATTGAATTAAATGATTGTGGGGTTTTTGTCTTGGTATAGAGGACCTTTTATACCAAGGTTGGGTCTAGCAAAAGGGTCTAGTCTTCTATAGCATGATAAATCATGGTTTGAATCTCTGCTGAGAGTTTAGTGTCCTACAGTGTTTATTGTTTCTTAAGGAAATACCTGTGTGAAAGAAACAAAAAAAAAACACATAGGACCTTCTGTTAATCACACAACAAATAATTAGGATGGTACTTTTTACATCAAATGGGAATTTTTTTAATAGCTCTGGGATGTATGATTGGACTCTAATGTAATGTACCCTAGTGGCTCTGTAGTATCTTATTACTTATTGGAATACTTACTAGACTATGTGGTTAGTGTTCAATAGTTGTTGAAAATGTGGCATTCCTCAAAATTAGGAAGTTATGGGAACACTTGAAGCTAACACCCGAGGGTTGGGATTTGTCTTCAATTTATGATTTCATACGAAGTAATACGTGATAGATATATTAGTTGACTACTACTTCTACTACGCTCTTTAACTGTGTCTCTACATTTAAATTTAGCCATAAGTTGGAATTAATAAATTGAGTAGATTTGGCCATTCAGTGATTCAAGCAATAATTGATAGATGATTCCACATGTATTCCTTATTGAATTTGAAGTTAATATTGGTTGGCTTTTGTTGTTAGAGCTTACATATGGATGTTTGTGTTTTCTCCAATAGGTGCACTCCGTGGCTTGGAATTTTATTGGCACAAAAGTAAGCCTATGTAAACCCAGGATCCCAAGAGTAAGCCTGTGTAAAGAGTAAGCCTGAGTGCTATGGTGTCTTCTGCCTTACCTATGATTTGAGGGCTATGAGTATCCCTTTCCCTCTCTTATGTATTTCATCCATGGTGTCTTGAATTCAAATTGTGGGTTTTGTTTTGTCCATGATTCTGTGAATGAGTGAGTTCCCCTCCACTGATTGCTTATGGGATTTTCTGAGAGGTTTGTTAGGTATTTGGAGCAGAAATTTGATGTATCAGTACTGGTGTTAGTCAAAATTTGCATAATTTTTTTAAAAAAATTGCAAAACAAATTTATTGATCAAAATTGATGGTTTGTCCATAAGATAAGTCAGATTTTGCATGTCGATGCACAATTTCCTTTACATTATGGACTTAGGCTATATACATAGTTTATCTCTGCCTTTAACTGTACTTGTCTTAACTCCTTATGTTTTGTTAAGTTTGGTGTATGCAGACAGCAATATTTGATGAAATGTTTGGTTGTGGTATAGTGGAATGCTTTGATTATAGAATAGACATAGCATAACAACCCCCCCACCCCGTTTCTCTAAGTCTGGTGGGAACCTCAAGTATTCCGAACCATTGTTAGTCCTCATCACCTTGACTTGTTTACCAGTTTGAGTCTTAACCAAAATGACACACTGTTTAAAGATTTTGAAAGCTTGGTTTTTGTGTTTCAGAAAGTAGGTCCACACTTTCCTTGATCAATCATCAATGAAAGTGATATAATACCTTGCTCCACCTAGTGATTGAGTTGTAGCTGGGCCCCATATATGTAGTGTACATAGTCCAAAAATCCCTTGTGTAGTATGTGCACTAGTAGGAAACTTCACCCTTTTCTGTTTTCCATACAAGCAATGTTCACAGAAGTCCAGTTTCTCATAATTGGTTCCTTCTAATAGGCCTTGCTTATGCAATTCTTGTAATCCCTTCTCACTAATATGTGCTAGTGTAAGATGCCATAATTTGATTGAATTATCCTTAGACACTAAACAGGAATTAGTTGAATTGATAATTGTATTACCTTACAACCTATAAAGACCATTCTTCCTGATTCCCTTCATAATCTGATTGGATCCTTTGCTGATGATGATTGCACCTCTTTTTCCCTTGAAGTTGCATCCTACCTCACCCAACATGCCAAGAGATAGCAGGTTTCTCTTGAGCTCAGCAACATGCCTAACTTCAGTGAAGACTTTAACTAATCTATCATCCAATTTGATTCTGACAGTCCCTATACTAGCTACTTTGAAGGCAATCTCATTGCCCATTAGAACCTTTCCAGTATTTTCTTGTAGGTTTCAAACCACTCTAGATTTGGGGTCATATGATGATGGTTTTCCCTGATTAGGCCATAGCCATGTGATTGTAATTTAAAACCTTGCATATACCTACAAATTTAAGACAAGGATGTGCACACATCTCTTACTTTTTGAATAGCAACATGTGTAGCTTTTTAACATAAGATGTTTCAATGTGAAGCTGGCAATCAGATACAATTTTCATTTAATTATATGTTACTTGGGCTTAAATAGCTTAATGATTTCAATGGCTGAAAGGATGTGTTGCTTCAAATATTGTTGCATTATTCGGCATTTATGTGTCTAGAACACTGATATTACTTTGTACTCCATCTATGTTGTGTACAACTATTCATTTTGGTTTCTCATTATGAACCTGGACTTGTTAGTCTTGTTGTGTTCTGGGTCGTCTTCCTCGTTGGTGGTGTAGAATTTCTAAGAGCAAATAGCTTGGGTTGGAAGGTATGAACAATCTGATTCTCAAGTTTTCCATTTTGCTTGAGAAATTGTGTAGTGATCAAGATGAAACCCTTCATGTTGTGTCTTTCTCTCAGTGGGAAACCTGGTTTGATTTTTTAAACCTTGATGGGACCTGCCGCCAAAAGGTTGAACCACTCTTTCTAACCAAGGTAAGCTTGATGGGTATTTTGAGTTTATCATAGAATGCATGATGTTGTTGTGTTGCAGACTCGCTTATGTCTACTACTTGCATAACCTGCTTGTCGTGTTGCTCTCCATCATGGATGCTTAGGGATAACATTCGTATGTGTAGAGATAGAACATTTAAGAATATTGGACTTTGATTTCTTAACATGTTTAATGAGTTCAAACTGTTCCTTCAACTAAACGAAATGTTAGAGTTGATTTTTTTTTAATATGATTGATTAGTGTAAGCATATCCATTAAAGTAATTAGAGGAATTACAATATTGTCTATCATCATCTACAGGACAAATCCTTCAACCTGTGAGGTGTCAAATTACATTCCCTACCACTCTTGCACACATACAAAAACAATTAACCTCCCAACCCCTGGATAATCCACAACATTTTTTAAGCATTAGCCACTTTAATTTCTGACTTTACAAAACCTTTACTTTAGTCCCTAACTCTGCAATAACATCATTCGCTAAAATGCATTTAAAAAGGAAAACGAAAAGCGTATCTAGTCATAGATTAGAGAAGTAGATCATTCTGATGTAGAACCTGTCAGGAGTTTCCCTTTATCTATCATATTTTTTGAGAAGGAATACAAATTTGAACAGGTGAATATAGTGTTCCAATTACCACTACTTGCTGCAGCTCTTCTACAACCAGAGTTTGGAACCCATGAAACCCAAATAAACCTTTTGCATTAGCACCTTCTCCCTTGATTTCATTGATCTTCTTCTTGGTTGCACGAGCGTTGAGGGTGGATTTGACTTCTTCCATAGTAAGAGTCTCTCTTCTAAACATCATAGTGTCAACAAGATTCTCATATGATGGTGGGAGAGACCATAACAGCATGATGGCTTGGCCTTCCTCTTCAAGCTTCACATCAATGTTTTTCAGATCCAAGATAGCCTGCATGAACAATGATACATGTTCCCTTAGGATGTTCCCTCCTCCATTTTGAGTTGATGAAATGTTTGGTACTGGTATAGTCGAATGCTTTGATTATAGAATAGACATAGCATAACAACCCCCCACCCCATTTCTCTAAGTCTTGTGGGAACCTCAAAATATTTGTTTCATATTTTAAATATACAGAGACTGCCTATTCATATAACCACAAAAATAGAAGTTATGAAGCAATAACATAGAAAATGGGGTACCATAGTAGTAGTTAAACCTGTAATAATAGAATTTGGACCTTTAATTAGTAGCTTTCCTGGTACAGCAATTTATAGTACCAGTTACTACAATAAATAACAAAATATTTTGTCAGTCAACACCTTGAACCCAAAAACTTGAAAACATAGTGAATCATCATGCATAACAGATTTGTCTTCCTTTTCTGAATAAAGGTTCTGTCATTTGAATGGTATACTCACTTATATGATAACCTTAATCCTTTAATTGCATACTACAGATTCATAATTTCAGTATTTCACCACCCTCTCCTTTTGTCTGATCTGCTGTGGTGCTTGTATTCCAAGTTTTAGACTTGGAAGAGTCCTCTTGAACTGCTTTAGATCCAGCAGCTGGTGTTTCAAACTTCTTACTTCCCCAATCAGACCATTCATTAGATGTAGTTTTTGTCTGATCTGTTGTGGTGCTTGTATTCCAAGTGTTAGACTTGGAAGAGTCTTCTTGAAGTTCTTTAGATCCACCAGCTGGTATTTCAAACTTGTTAATACCCCAGGCAGACCATTCATTAGATTTAGTTTTTGTCTGATCTGCTGTGGTGCTTGTATTCCAAGTGCTAGACCTGGAAGAGTCTTCCTGGTTAACAGTTTTCCCCCAAGAATACTCTAGGGCAGTTTCAGTACCATCTTTTTTACTACTTGCCGAACCTGACCACTCATTGGTTTTTTATTAAGTCTGATTTGAACCTACATCCCAACCATTGGATGTTAAACCATTCAGTACTTCAGGATTGTCTTCAAATACGGCTTCAAAACCAGAGTTGTCCTCTGGGGACATGCCCAATTCCATATATTCTTCTTCCAGCAAATCATCGATATCTTAACCCAAACAAGCATCAGTTTCTTCTTCCCCATTGGTTACGCTTTTCACGATGTGAAGAAAACTGTAAACATCCATCCCTTCAATTTCATTTGATTTTATCTGCAAAATAAAATGTCAATATTCAAATGTTTAAACAACTCCAATTCTTATCAAGTACAATATTAAATCTGAGTATTATCAAATACCTCATTTGAATCCCAAACAACGTCAAATTTTCATCATGTACCAACTGCCACATGTTTACCCCAGGAACAGGAGGCAACTATGCTTGACAGAGAATCAATATGGCATTTCTCAGCAGCTCTCTCAAAACACTTTTTAGGTGTCTGCATAGTCACATTTACAAAGTAAGAATAATAATAACCTAAATACCTGATACATCTCATTATTAAAACAATTAACAAGGCAGCAACTTACAAAGAGTGTTGCATCTGTGAATGGTTCTTGTATGTTTAATTGACGAGACAGAGCTTTATATCCACCTGTATTAAAGCCAACCAAGTTCCCAGCACATGTCATACTACTAGCTAATAGAATTAGATGCTCCCTAAGTACACCTTCCGCCACCATTTTCACAGATGCTGCAACACGCTGCAGGCAGCCACGAAAGGATGAGATATGAATTAAAGGTGGAGCCATAATGGGTGGCTACTAAAGATTGGATCATGATCAAATCTTTCATCAAACAAGAAACAATAATTAATGATATATCATTTGTACATTTTCTTTTAGAAGATAATTCCATGAAGAGACAACAGAAGCATACAGAAGAAAAATATATACAGTAATTGAGGATAACAATTGGATCATGTCATAATGATCAAGATTTCATCAAACAAGACCCAATAACTCATATCTCAAATTTTCTGTTAAAAAAAAGAAAATTCACTAAAGACTAAAGACGAAATATAAGTAAAGAAAATTCACCTTTCATATCTACTTTGCCATCACTCCCTCTATTCATTCTCCAGTCCCCACTCTTCTCTCTACTTTTTGAGGCAAACATTGATTTTTTTATAAAAAAAAAAACAACGGACTTGACATACAAAAATGTTATTAAAAAGGTAGCAAGTCATGACTTGGTGAGTCACCTCACCTCACTTCAGACTCAAAGGCTTAAGTTTTAATTTCTTTTCCCAGTTTAGATTTAAGCTTTAATTTCTGTTCCTAGTTTAGATTTTGTCGTTCCATTTCCAAAACCCCGTAAGTTCTAAGTTTCATTTTGAACTTCTTGCATTACGGATATTGAACATTATTCATAGCATCAACCATCAAGAGTCAACCAAACATGGTGAACCCGTGAGACTCACTTGAACATTGTAAAAAGAAATTGGATACTCTAAATTTTGCTATTCAATGGTGTGTGTGTTTGTGGTTTAGGTAGTTGAACAATATATATACATACATACATACATATACATATATATATAGAAAGGTGTGTGTGTTAAACATTGTTTTAAATAAATTTTGTTTGTTGTTTCAGGTCCAAGTTATCGACTCGGTTACCTCATAAAGGCTTCTTTTGGTAGCTGATACAAAAGTCGTTTATACAACTTCAATTACATCAGGCTGTATAGTCAATCCTATACTCCATATTTTCAGGTATTTTCTATGAATAGTAAATTATTGTCCTACTTTCTTTCATTGTGTCAGCTTTGTAGTTTATTTATTACAACATGCATTGTATTGTATAACCTTAGTTTCCCGTTTAAGGTTCAACTCAATGATTAATACGGATAGTTTGGATTAATCATTGAATTGAATCTTGAATTGTCTGTTTTGACAGTTTGGAAAGTGCTGCATTTTATGCAACATTCATACATGGACATTATGTATGGTTTTTTTATATTTAATGAAATTTCGGTCCACTGCAATTTGCTTTGTTCTCTGGGTACATACAGATTGCAGCTGAATAAAACCTCCACTATCATGTCGTGTACTCGGAGACCAATGCGAAATGCTGCCGAAATTTCATTAAATTAATCAAACCTTATGTAATGTAAATGTATGAATGTTGCATAAAATACTACTTCTTGAATGGGATAGGGCCACACTTGTTTGTATACATGACATACATTTGCATCCATATAAGCTTTTTATATAAAATGTTTGACAGCAGATGGAAAACCTGGATCATAGTTGGATGAAAGCACCACGTATTACGAATGAGTATAAAATTGGCGTTGAACAATTTCTTCAATTTACAACCCGAAATGCACCATCGTTGAGGGGCAAATTTTTTTGTCCTTGTGTGAATGGGAGACGCCAATCCATAGATGACATCAGAACTCATCTAATATGTGACAGCATCATTCCGACTTACACAAAGTGGATATGGCATGGTGAATTGCCAGGCACGCAGCTAGGGAAAGAAACTGCGTTTGTTGATGTGAACAATGAGGATTGTATAAAAGACATGATATGCGATCTGGGCGAAGAAAGTTTTCGCCAGGCCCATTCGTCGACATATTCAAAACTGGAGACTAATTCAAAGATCCCTTTGTATGCTGATTGCACGTCCTTCACACGGTTGTCAATGGTGTTGTCTTTGGTTTACTTGAAGGCTAGATTTGGATGGAGTGACAAAAGCTTCACAGAATTGTTTGTACTCTTAAAGAAAATGCTTCCTGAAGAAAACACGCTACCCAAGACTCACTACGAAGCAAAGAAGATTTTATATCCTATAGGTATGCAGTACCAGAAAATTGCATGCCCTAATGATTGCATCCTGTAATGACATCAATATGCGGATTTGTGCAACTGCCCCACTTGTGGGTCCCAAGATACAAATTAATTGATGATGACGGCAATGATGAAACAAACTCATTTAGCAGTCGGCCCGCAAAAGTCTGTTGGTATCTTCCTATAATTCCAAGGTTTAAGCGGTTGTTTGCTAATGCAAATGATGCCAAAAACCTTACTTGGCATGCATATGGGAGGAATACTGATGGAAATCTCCGACACCCCGCCGATTCTCCTCAATGGAAGGCAATTGACCGAATGCACCCACATTTTTCCAACGACCCAAGAAACCTAAGGCTTGCACTAGCTTCTAACGGTATGAATCTTTTTGGTAGCCTATCCACTAACCACAGTTCATGGTCGGTATTGCTTATGATTTACAACCTGCATCCTTTGTTGTGCATGAAGCGGAAATACATTATGTTGTCTATGATGATAGCGGGTCCACGAAAACCAAGAAATGATATTGATGTGTATTTGTTGTCGTTGATTGAAGAATTGAAACAAATGTGGGTTGACGGGGTTGATGTCTTTGATGGGCATCTGCAGGAAACTTTCAGGTTGTATGCCATGGTGTTCTGTACAATTAATGCTTTCCAGCATACAGTAATTTGAGTGGATATAGTGTCAAAGGACATCACGCATGTCCTATATGTGAAAAACATACTAGCTTTGTCTAACTAAAACATGGAAAGAAAACAATATATACAAGGCATCGTAGATTCCTCCAACCCTATCACCCATATCGAAGATTGAAGAAGGCTTTTTATGGTTGTCAGGAGAATGAAATGGCGCCTACATCGTTAGAAGGCAAAGAAGTATATGATCGTGTGAAAAACATCATGACTGTTTTTGGGAAAACCCAAAAGAAGGATGCAGCTGACAAGTAAATTTGGAAGAAAAAATCCATATTTTTTTATCTTCCATATTGGTGTGATTTGGATGTCAAACATTGCATAGACCAAATGCATGTTGAGAAAAATGTTTGTGATAGTTTGATTGGCACCCTCCTGAACATTCAAGGGAAGACCAAGGATAATTTGAAATCTTGACAAGATTTGGCTGAGATGGGTATACGACACCAATTGCATCCAATTGAACAAGGTCTACAAACATATTTGCCCCCTGTAAGCCACACTTTGTCTACAAGAGAAAAAAAACAATTTTGCCAGTGTTTGCGGACAATAAAAGTCCCACAAGGATACTTTTCTAATATAAAGAGCCTTGTATCCGTGAAGGAGCTGAAATTGGTAGGGTTGAAGTCTCATGATTGTCATGTGTTGATGCAACAAATATTTCCTATTGCTATACGTGGTATATTGTCTGGAAAAGTTAGGGTTGCAATTACTCGTTTGTGCTTCTTGTTTAATGCATTTTGTAACAAAGTCATTGACCCGAATCAGTTGGATGATTTGGAGAACGAGGCTGTCATTATCCTTTGTCAGTTGAAGATGTTTTTTCTTCCATCTTTTTTTGATATAATGGTCCACTTAATTGTTCACTTAGTCAGGGAGATAAGGCTGTGTGGTCCAATTTTTCTTCAGTGGATGTACCTTGTTGAGTATTACATAAAAGTGTTAAAAAGTTATACCAAGAATCAATACCACCCAGAGGCTTCCATTGTTGAAAGATATGTTGCCGAAGAAAGTATTGAGTTTTGTTCTGAGTACATCGATGCACTTAAACCTGTTGGGATTCCACAAAGCCGTCATCAGCTGTCAGTGGGAGGTAAGGGAACAAGGGGATACAATGTAGTAACACTTACTCGACAACAAGTTGCACAAGCACATTTGTATGTTTTGAATAACACAAAAGATATATTGCCTTACATAGAAAGGCACAAACAATATTTGCAAGAGTGTCACCCAAGAATGAACTTCATGAAGGTGTTGCAAGAACATAATTGAACATTTGTTACCTAGTTTAAAGAACAAATACTTGTTGATGACAGTGCCTTGAAGATGTTAAGACTGTTAGCTGTTGGCCCGAATCTCAACGTTCCCACTTGGAAGGGGTACGACATCAACAATTGTTCCTTCTACACAAAATCACAAGACGATCATAGTAATGTCCAGAATAGTGGGGTCAGTGTCGACGCCGCTTCAGAGCACTTTTGTGGTCCATTTGATAACAATCCGATTCGAGCTACGATACCTTACTTTGGAGTCATTCAAGAAATTTGGGAGCTTGATTATACTGCATTCAGAGTACCTACGTTCAAGTGTCAGTGGGTAAACGGTAATACTGGTGTAGTTGAAAATAGTGACATACCTGCTTTCTCAACAAGGATACCTTCCGTTGTTGAAGACCAAGAGGTTGACGATGAACATGCAATTCGTGTTGATCATGATGAAGGTTTATGGGAGAACATTCATACGTAATTGCGGCATATTCAAGTAATGGTTTTATTTACAAAAAAAAAAAAAAAACAATATAACAATGCTTGTCTTCATTAATTACATTACAAATATTTTCTTGTTGATAGTTATACATTTTAATATACTTATGTTTTTCAGATTGATGGCAACACCTCCTTTGTCCCCTCGTAATTCAAATGATTGCTCACATTCCACATCTATGAGGAGTAGACAATCCACAAGGTTGACATTGAGAACCTTGAATAAGGCTAGGCCAATGGTAAATGTCAACCCTAATACTGGGAGAGGATATGGCAACAACAAAGAGAAGTTCCACAGCTATCTTGGTGTCATTGCAAGAGAGAAGATTCCTATAACACATTGCAATTGGAAAGATGTACCGAACTCCTTAAAGGATCTAGTATGGGATGATAATTTGGTATGCGTGCTTAGTAAGTCTTTGTTTGATGTTTTTAAACTCACTTTACAATACCTTGTTAATGACTAATTGTTTTGTTTCATTCGTTCGTGCAGGCAAAATTTGATATCCCGGAACATGACAAAGCAAAGAAGAAGGTTATGGCATTGGTTGACACTAGATGGAGACAATTTAAGTCTAGCCTAACTACTAAATACATTTATGCTGACCCAAACCGCCAACAAAAAGACGACCCGTCAGTTATGTATGGTTTAAACACACACACGTCGGAGCAATTTGTTGAAAGCCGAAAATCCCTAAACTGGCAGGTAATCAAAAAAATTATTGTTTCACATAAATTAAAAGACATTGTGAATGATATGGGATTGAAAGTAGGATACTAAAGACTACTCTTTATTACAGGGAGGTAGGAAAAAAGCCCAAGAAACTCAGAAATTGAATGACTGCCCGCATGTTTTGTCGCGTGGGAGCTATGATTTGCTTGAAAAGAAGCTTATGGTGGAAAAGATTAAGAAATGGCAACAATATGCGATGAATACCGAAGATTCATCATCCGTCACGCATCCTCCTTCTCCCATTCCAAGACAGCTGAAGTGGAAGATGGCCCGAACCAAAAAAATTTGGTCGTATGACATCTCTGGCCTCACAAGAAATAACGGAAAAAATTGTGAGTTCTTGCAATTTGTTAATTTGCAACATTTATAAGCATAAGATGTCAAATTAAGTGACCTATTCATGTCATGAATGCAGGACTCTTTAGAAGAACAAGCCACACAAGGCGCATTTGTTCCCCAAGGCCAAGATGACATACTAAATACTGCCATCAGAAAAAAGGATCACCCTGGTCGTGTTCGCGGAGAAGTGACAAGTGTGACAATCAAGCAATATTTATATTGTAGTGGATTCGTGAGGGAACACCGTTGGACATTGAACAGATATCAAAAATTCAAAAGCAATGGGCAGCATATTTTTAGCAAGTTAAACGTGCGATTGCAGATTCTGAAATCAATAGCATGTCACCTTTCACACATCCTTAACTTTTTAGTTGGTTATTGACAAAATTGTTGAACTTGTCTTACATTATGAACATTGTTAGACACACAGCAATTATTGGCGTGTTCCCTGTCATGTTTGTCAATGTTTATGTCTCACATGGATGATTTTATTACATTTGTCTTCTGAATGGTATTTAAATTGGGTTATTGATTGCTTTGTGTGATTAAGACCTTGTGAATGTTTGACATTATTTGGGAATAGTTATTCAGTTGTTTGGGGAATGATGAAGACCTTGTCTTCAGATTATTATTTGCTATTATTTTTCAGTGATAGTTTTGACTCAAATAGTGCACTTGAGTATTCTTTAAATTCCAAAGAAAAGCAAATCTCTGAATTAAACATGGAACTACACAATATTGAAACAGCCTTATCAAATGAAAGAGATCAACACATTAATGAAGTCGAGATGCTTACTGCAATGGTCAATGAAAAGGTAATATTTTGGTTGTCCAAAGTCTACTCATGATTTCCTTCGTGTGATACTTGAATACATTATAAGTGATTGTGATTTGTGAATACCCACAGATGTTGATCCAATATATTTTGGTTTTGAATTGGCTAAGCCCCACAGTAGATGTATTGCAGTTGATATATTAGCAATTACAATCCATTTGCTTCATTACATGGCACATAATTTTGTTCTTCCATGTTCATGAAATTTTAATTCTATTTTTTATCACCTCTTAATATACGAGGCTGCCCTTGAGGAGATGAAGAAAGAACTTAGAGCAAGGCGAACAGAAAAAATGGTTGATGATCTGCATAAGAAAGAGAAAATTTTGCAGGAGAAAAATGGTTCCCTGTATTCTCTATTTACCATTTTGGTGACCTCTCTTGTCACATCACTATTTGTGTAACTCCTTGTGAACTATAATTGCAGGCAATGGGTTATAATTCAATCGAGGCAGAAGACTCGGGAAGTGGCTACAAGTGGGGAAGAGATGAGTAAGATGGAGTCTCTTCTTCTTGATAAGAACCGTAACATGGAACATGAACTAATACAGTTGAATGTAAGAATGTGACTTATTTAGCAATGGCTTCGTTTAGTCCTCCTGCCCCCATAAAACCACATTGCATTGTTTCTTGTTGCTCATTGCAGGAAGCAGCACTAAAAGGGAAGCAGACCAGCGTGGTCATTGACTACATTCTCAAGGTAAAAAAGTGAAGATTCATAGCTATAGAAAACTTGTCATTTTGTGATTTTGTTTCTAAAAGTTTAATTTATTTTGTTTCTACCAAATAAAAAAGTATTATTATTCGTATTTCCTGTATTGTTTATTTTCTTTCCTATCATCCAAACAAAACATTAAGGAAAATGTATAGTTTATGCTTGACCCGGAAAGTAAGTTACTCAGAAATTGTCCTCTTTGGTATCCGTCAATAATTGTAGATAGCAGATTTTTTTTATTTTATTTTTTTGTTACTTAGCTTCTATATGCTAGTGGATTTTATATAGCTTAAGCATTATGTTTTTAGCAACTAATCTAAATATATGGGATGTTATGATGACTGGTCACAAAGAGGACTCTATTGTTCAATAGGGTGATGAGAGAGTAAAAGGCTGCCTAGTCATTTATGATATTCTTTATTTTAGGAGGAACAAGATGAAATAGTAAAAACCAGTATATCATTGTTCTGTTGTCATTAGATTCATTGATTAAATTTATATTTTCTGTTCTGTTTGAGAAATCATCATTTATAAAAAGAGTGATAAACAATCTTGTTCTAGTCTTAAGAATGTGCAAAACAGCAAAAATAGCTAGAACTCAACTAGGAAGGATATAAAGTAGAAACTCTTCTTCAATCTTATTTTATCAAGTTTCTACTATCTCCTTGAATTTATGAGGGAAAGCCTTGGCAAAATGGTAATATTGTTGCCTTATGATATGGAGGTCATGGGTTCAAATCCTAGAAATTGTCTTTCCATTTGTAGAGATAAGGCAATGAGCATGCGACACTACATACATAAAGCACTCAATTTCTGCTTCAACAAGTCTTATGCCTTTTCTTTAGTTGTGGACATCATAGTTTAGCATGTTTGTTTATATGCATGTACAGGACAAAGTTGTCACAGAAAATGAATTGTTTGAGAATATGAAAGTGGAAGCTGAAGTGCTTAACCTAGGGTGAAAGAATTGCCAATGAGAGGCTGGAATTTGAATCTGAAATCTATGCAAAGGTAACTTATTTAACCTTTACTTTGTGGTTGTTGGCTTCTCGCATAGCATGGCTCAGCCCTGTGTCAAGAAGGCACAATGGTCATGTCAGACTTCTGAGGCTATTAATTGATTAAACTAATCAATATCTTCTCTCTATTTTAGTCATTATTAACTGTATGTTAAAATTGACTGCTTTATATGGCTCTGTGCATGAGAGCATTTTCTGTTTTCTTGTAAAACTAATTATTATAAATATTTCAAATAACTACTTTTAACAGTTATAAATTCTTAAAAAGTAAGATAATTGGATTAGCAATTGAATGTAGGGTGTTCCCTTTATTTATTTTGGGCCAAGTTTTTCCATTAATTTATGAGCTTTTGAATACTTAAAGCACATCTTTTGCTTTCAAAATTACTTGAATAAGTTGTATTTATTAGAGTCTTACACTATGTTAGTTTTGATAGAAAAAATCTCTGTAGCTGTTCTTATTATATGATAGAACCCGAACCAAGAGATTAAGAAGAAAGAGCATAATTGATTTATTATTGATGATAAGAAATAAGAGAAACAAGATAACCCAGGTAATTCGAGGAACATGGAGTCTCCTAACAATTTTCGAATATTTTCCCTTCCTCAATCCTAATTATAATTAGAGTAATTGATAAATATCCTAGTTAAATCATAATGATCTCCTTAAAAAATAAAGATGATAATCTCCTAAAAAGATAAAGATCCCTATCATTATACAATCATGATATGACGCAAAATATCTCAACAAGGCAGCACCTGGATGCAAGGGCTGAATCTAAAAATCTATTTGAGAGTTGTAATAGACCTAGCCATTCTTATTATACAATCATGATATGAAGCAAAAACTTATTAGAGATTACTACTTCTCTCACTCTCTCTCCCCTCTTTCCATGCTGAAGTTTTTCTTTTGTTTCAATATTCTAAATGCATGGATCACATGATTCTTTCGTTATTTACTTTTATTCATGGTTCGCCTTTTTTAAAATTTTTTAAAATGAGATAACCTTTTATAAGTTCACTTGACATTGCATGCAAACACTTCAAAATTGTGTAAGCTGGTATTAACATGTATATCCAATTTATTATGGTTCAAAACCTACAACTGATTTACAAAACCAGAAAAACAGAACAATACAACACTAAACATACAAAAATAATTAAAAAGAAATTGAATCAAATAAAGATAAGGGATAAAAGATGAACACGAGCAATTACGTAGTTCAGTCACAAAGGACATACATCCATAGAAAGGATGCGAAATTGATCTACTTTGGTACAATAGTTACAAAGGTATTTGTGTACAAATCGAATCTTGCTTGATCCTTTCATTATTGAGATAATACTATCAAGGATCCCCAAGGTTCATTCTATATCTCTCATACACTCCGATCTTTCTCTCATTGTGATTACATGAATGAGACCTCACTTGTTGCATATGTCACATAAGGAAAATACTCCAATGTTTATATAGCACTCAAGAAAACAAGCTATCAAATGATAAACTATCAAAACTGAAAAAAAATAGTTAGTTGTTGACCACTAACTAACTTTTCAAAAAAATGTTTCTAACTAACTTGATAGCTTGCAAATTGATATTAGAGACGCATCTTCACACAATTCTTATCAACATATACCTATATCCAAACACAAATAGCTTATTAGTTGAATTTTAAGTAGAACTTTTATATAATAAGAACTTATTCAAAAAAAAATTATTGAAGTTATTTTTTCAAACAAGCCTTGTAATCTAATAAAATTTAATTATATCTTTATATAAATATGCATTAAACTCAAGCTTAAGCATTGTTTTCAACTGAGAACTATAAAGAAGGATCTAATATACATTGTCAATTTTGTGTCAAATTGTCAATTTTGTTTACTGCCTATTCTATATTATCTGAACTACTATATACTTATCTGAACTATTAGGTTGTCTTTCATATTACACTAAAGTATGTTATTATTGTTATATTTTTTTATCTCATCTATGTAACAAAAAATATGAATTACATAAATAACCGTGTGAAGTGATATATTGTAGTCAGCTAGAATTCAATTAATATGGTTTTATTACTCGTCTATCCTTAGGTGTGAGATCATTTGTTGTGCCATTATATGATTTACTTAATACTTATCTATTTTTTTGTTTAAATCATAAAATTTCTTAACTAATTAGCTATTAATGGAGTTGTTTCATGAGTAGTTTCTTAATGTGTTGCGTCAACAAAGTTTCTCTGGTGCAGTATTATGCCTATAAAGTAGGTTTTGGAAGCAACAAGACCTGTCATGAGTTTTGTGACTGAATATCCATAAGAAGGAAGGTTAGATATGTTTCTGGTACAGTAACTTGGTGCACTGTCCTTCATTTTCAGAGATGGCTCGAGGGGTTTTTGATATGCGTCTAGCATATAATGTTTTCCAAGCTAAAAGAAGTAAGGAATTAATCACAAAAGAGAAATAATTGTCTACATTTGCTGGAAGTATTAAGTATTCCTTCTCAATCATACTCTCACTCATTTTATACATTTTTATAGCAGAAAACCAAGGAAAGAAGTGAAGAGAGTAAGATCAAGAAAAGCCAAGCAAAGGTTCCTATGCTAACCGCGTAGAACTAGCGCAGTCTGTGCCAAGGAAAATAATTGCATTTTAAAACTCTCTGCCAAGCCACGCCATCAGCACGAGAACTGGAACAGTCCGCGCCAAGGAAGGAATTGCATTGTAAAACTTTCTGTCAACCGCGCGACTGGTATGGGAAATGGCGCGACTAGCACCAAGTCTATTCTACAAGTGGCGTAACTGGCGTAGGAGTTGGCGCGAGTGGCGCGGGCAACACGGGTTTCTACTGTTATATTTCACACTGCACGATTTTGAGGGCATTTTGGGAGATTCACTCCCAGCATATAAATAGAAGGTCACAAAATTAATGAGGGCGGTTGTATACTTCCAAATATCTGAAACAAAGAGAAGAGAAAGCTGAGGGAGTGCTTTGTTAGGTCAAAGAGATTGAAGACCAAAATTGAAGAGATGCTTCTCTTCTTCTTTTCCTTTGATGTTCCTCAGCTAAGCATGCTTTGTTTTGTGCTTTTGAAGTCAAACATGAATATGTCTGGCTAGTTCTTTATTGTAGTTAGGGTCACAAACCTAATGTAAGCCCCTTTTTGTTGGATTGGTTTCTATTGTTCTTTTATGCTAATTTATTTTATTTTACCTTGTTTTGAATAGTATATATATATATATATATATATATATATATATATATATATATCTTTATTAGACTTGATCACTCTGATAATGTTCTGAGAGTTAGAGTTCACAATATGAATATTGGGGTTCTGATTGCTGACATTGATAAAGTAACAATCTTTACATGATCTAGGGATAGACTTGTATGGTTGCAAATGATTTAATGCATTCAACTTAATGCTTAATCCAAGGGAGGTTACTAAGGAATTGGGGTCTTTAAGTGGGTTAAAGGGTTAAAGTCACTAAGGAATTAGGATTTAACTACATTTCGTGTGAAGATGCATTATCTGAGTAATTAGGATAATCGACTGTAGTAATCAATCCAAGTTAAGAAGGTGGGGATCAAAAGGTGAGTGTGCCCTGGCTACAATTCATTCTCATATTTTCCTAAAACCACTACTCTTGTTCTTGAATTTCTATCAATTCTTGAATCTTGTCATTTACTTTTTCTTACTTCAAAATACAATACACATTTTCATCAAAAAGTTTAGTAATCCAACTTAGAGATAATAGTTTTAATAACTTTGGTGCCTCAATCCTTGTGGTATGATATTCTACTTATCATTTTATTACATGGAACGATCGGTACACTTGTCGAGAGTGCAACAAGTTTTTGGCGTCGTTGCCGGGGATTGTAAACACCAATTTTATAATAACTCTTAATCTTTAAGATTGGATTTATTTTGATACTTATGTGCTTTCTGAGTTTATGCGAGGTATAGTTGATCCTGTAACTCTACAGTACGATCCTAAAATAGAAATGGCTGACAAAAACAACAATCAGCTAAAACCCAAGGATGAATTGATGGAGGATATCCTTGCTCCACTTTTCACCAGGCCAAATTCTAGCATTGTCAGACCACCGATTCAAGCATATAACTTTGACGTTCATCCATCATTAATCACTTTGGTGGAGTGAAGCCAGTTTGGTGGAAAGGATGATGAGGATCCTCATGACTTTGTGGACAGATTTCTGAGAATCTGTGACACCACCAGACATTAAGGAGTGACAAATGATGCAATAAGCCTGCGATTGTTTCCTTTTGCTGTTAAAGGAAAAGCTCTCAGATGGCTTGACAGACAGACTTCTAATAGCATCACTACTTGGGAAGAGTTGGCTGCCAAGTTTTTTGCTCATTATTTTTCCATGGAGAAGTACAACAGGTTGATGAATAAGATCACTAATTTCACTCAACATGGAGGAGAAACATTGTGTGCAGCTTGGAACAGATTCCAAGAATTGATCAGGAGATGCCCTCAATATGATATGCCAGTTGGGAAAAAGGTGCGAATTTTCTTTAATGGAATGACACCTGAATCAAGGCTGGTGGTAAATGGTGCAGCAAGAGGTTCTATCAGATCAAAAACCGCAGTTCAAACTTACTAGTTGATCGATTCATTAGCAATGAATGAAAATGAAAGCATTGCAGCTCAAGCTAAGAGAGAAGTTATTCAATTAGGTAGCAGTGATGCCATGTTAGCTGAGCAGAAACTCTTGTCACAGTAGTTAGCCAGGCTTAATGAAAAATTTGACAAACTCCAAGTTTCTACAACTCAAGCTTCATCAATCAGAGCAAACTCAGTTGTCTGTGAGTACTGCCAAGGAGATCATGAGTCCAATGAATGTCCTACATTGGTAGGAGCTTATCCAATTCAACTGAATGGTGTTTGGTATGACCAAAGACCTCAGCAAAATTACCAAAGAAATCAGAATAATGCTTTGGGGAATAATTATCAGAGGAGGATTCAGGGAGGTTGTTTAGATTACAAGTCTAATCATTATCTGCAACCTCCACATACCCCACCTAAAGAGCCATCTGAATTGGAGAAAGCCATGTTGCAGCTAACAAGGACTATCAATGATCATATCCATGGCACTGATGCAGTCATAAATGAGACTAGAGCTCATCATAAAAATCAACATACTTTTATCAGGAACTTGGAGAATCAGATTGGTCAGTTATCAAAGCAGCTTGCTGAAAGACCTTAAGGGAAATTCCCTAGTGACACCATAGTAAATCCAAGGAAGCATATCAAGGCAATCACTACAAGGAGTGGAATTGTGATCAAACCTCAAGAGAAGCCTAAAGTGGTGCAAAAAAAAGGCTGAAGATGAACCCACTAAAACTGTTGAGCAAAGAGAAGAAGTGGAAACACCTGCAAGCAATGAAGAAGAAAAGGAGTAACCTGCTGCAGCTCCTAAGAAACCAATGGATTTCTCTCATTTTGAGAAACCACCATATCCAATGAAGCTCAAGCAACAGGCTCAGAAACAACAATATGCAAGTTCTTAGATGTATTTAAGAAGTTGCAAATTAATATTTCTTTTGATAAAGCTTTAGCTAACATGCCTAAGTATGCTAAATTCATGAAATATTTATTGTCTAGAAAGCATAAGTTGCAGGAATGTGAGACAGTAGCATTTACTGAGGAGTGCAGTGCCATAATCCAGAAGAATTTTCCACTAAAGCTTCGAGATCCAGGGAGTTTCAACATCCCAATTGCAATAGGCAACATCAATATTGGCCGGACATTGTGCGATCTCGGAGCAAGTATAAACTTAATGCCCTTGTCAGTGTGCAAATCTCTAGGAATTTCTGAATTGAAGCCTACTATGGTCTCTCTCCAACTTGCGGATCGATCTTTAAGGAAGCCTAATGGAGTCATCGAGGATGTTCTTGTTAATGTTGACAAGTTCATTTTCCCTGCTGATTTCATAGTCTTGGATATGGAGGAAGAGAGTGAGATACCTCTTCTTTTGGGTAGGTCATTCTTGGCCACAGCTCGAGCCATGATTGATGTAGAGAAAGGCAAGCTGGAGCTCAGGATGGATGATGAGACAATCACTTTTAATGTCTTTGATGTTATGAAAAACTCATCTGACAAGAATGACTGCTTCAGACTTGATGTCCTGGAAGCGTTGGTGTATACAGAGAAATCCATTGATCAAGAGCTTGAAGAAGAGATGGAAGCCCGAGACATAGATACTTCACAAGAAGAGCTTGAGGTAGCAATGAAGGTGCTAGAAAAGAAGGAAACTGACATAGTAATTGGAGCACCGAAAATAGAGTTGAAAGAGTTGCCTAAAACTCTAAAGTATGTGTTCTTGGAAGATGAAGAGTCATACCCAGTCATCATCAACAAAGGGTTGTCTATAGATGAAGAAGAGAAGCTGCTAGAAGTGCTTAAGGAGCACAAGACTGCCATTGGGTGGTCTATCTCTAATTTGAAGGGCATCAATCCTTTCTTTTGCACTCACAAAATACTGATGGAAGATAATGTAAAACTAATGAGGTAGCCTCAGAGAAGACTCAACCCCACCATGGAAGAGGTAGTCCGAAAAGAAATGGTGAAACTATTGGATGCGGGGATGATTTACCCAATCTCCGATACTACATGGGTAAGTCCAGTTCAAACTGTTCCAAAGAAAGGTGGAGTGATTGTGGTTTAGAATGACAATAATGATTTGATTCCCACTAGAACTATTACTGCGTGGAGAATGTGCGTGGAATACAGAAGACTCAATCATGCCACAAGGAAAGACCACTTCCCACTTCCTTTCATTGATTAGATGCTAGAAAGGTTAGCCAACCATGCCTATTATTGCTTTTGGATGGATACTCCGGCTACAATCAAATTCCAGTAGCACCTGAAGACCAAGAGAAGATGGCTTTCACATGTCCATTCGGAGTCTTCGCATACAGGAGGATGTGATTTGGCCTCTGCAATATCTGCGACATTTCAAATGTGTATGCTTTCTATCTTTTCTGATATGGTAGAAAAATGCCTAGAGGTATTTATGGATGATTTTCTGTTTTTGGGTCTTGTTTTGCTTCATGCTTAGTTAATTTAGCTAAGGTATTGAAAATATGTCAAGAGACAAATCTTGTTTTAAACTGGAAAGGTGCCATTTAATGGTACGTAATGGCATTGTTCTAGGCCACAAAATTTCTGAAAAAGGGATAGAGGTTGACGAGGCTAAATTGTTAGTGATTGAAAAACTTCCCCCTCCCTTTAATGCTAATGGTGTGCGAAGTTTCTTAGGCCATGCAGGTTTCTATAGGAGGTTTATCAAAGATTTTTCCAAAATTGCAAAACCTCTTAGTCAACTGTTAGTGAAGGAAGTTGATTTCCTATTTGATGAAGCTTGCCTCAATGCATTCAATGTGTTGAAGGAGAAGCTTACCACCGCACCTGTTCTGACGACACCTGATTGGAGCTTTCCCTTTGAGCTCATGTGTGATGCAAGTGCACATGCTATTGGGGCTGTTCTGGGTCAACGTAAGGTTAAGCTTTTACATGTGATATACTATGCTGGCAAGGTTTTGAATGAGGCACAGGTTAACTATGCCACAACTGAAAAAGAAATGCTAGTTGTAGTGTATGCATTGGATAAGTTTAGATCTTACTTGATAGGTTCTAAAGTTATTATTTTTACTGACCATGCTGGTCTTAAGTACTTGATGACCAAGCAGGATGCAAAGCCACACTTGCTGCGTTGGATGCTCTTATTTCAGGAGTTTGACTTGGAAATCAGAGATAAAGCTGGAGTAGAGAACAAAGTGGCTGATCACTTGCCTAGGATTCAAGAAAAAGACTTGCAAGATGGACCAGAAATAGAAATTAATGAGTCATTTCCTGATGAGCAAGTGATGGCAATTCTAATTGGCCCTTGGTTTGCAGAGATGGCAAACTACAAATTTGTGGGAGCAATGCCTGAAGATCTTACCTAGCAGCAGAAAAAGAAATTTCTCCATGATGCAAGGAGGTACCACTGGGATAACCCATTTCTTTACTTTCAATGTATTGATGGTGTTATTCGCAGGTGTGCAGCTGAATTTGAGGTGCCTAAGATTCTTTGGCACTGTCATGCGTCAAATTATGGAGGACACTTTGGGGGTAACAGAACTATACATAAAGTTTTGCAAAGTGGGTACTACTGGCCCACACTCTTCAAGGATGCACGGGGTTTCGTGGAAAAGTACGACAGATGTCAGCGAACAAGAAACATATCTCGTAAAGATGAAATGCCTCTCAACAATATTCAAGAGGTAGAGATATTCGATGTTTGGGAAATTGACTTCATGGGACCCTTCCCTATGTCATATTCCAACCAATACATCTTGGTTGTTGTGGACTACGTGTCCAAGCGGGTGGAAGTTGTTGCTTTGCCTACAAATGATGCGAAGGTGGTTGTATCTTTCCTGCGAAAGAACATCTTCACCCGCTTTGGAGTTCCTCGAGCTATCATCAGTGATGGAGGAACTCATTTTTGCAACAAGCAGCTGGAGAGCTTGCTCACAAAGTATGAGGTCACTCACAAAGTAGCTACACCATACCACCTTCAGACAAGTGGGCAAGTGGAGATCTCCAACAAAGAGCTAAAGAGAATCCTAGAAAAAGAAGTGGGAAATTCTAGGAAAGATTGGGAAAGAAGCTTGACGATGCACTCTGGACATATAGGACAGCCTTCAAGACTCTGATAGGTATGTCACCATTTCAATTAGTATATGGTAAGTCATGTCATTTTTTTTGGTACATTACTGTAATTAATTTTGTTAATTCTTATTTTTAGGAGTGATGGTGAACAAAGTCATTTTTGAAGGGTCTTTATGCCACTGTCTCTGCCTATTGGCATGATTCGCACCAAATCTAGCGCAATTGGCGCTAGTTAGGAATTGGATGTGGAATGTCATGCGACTTGCGTTGGACCCTGAAATTTAATTTTCCTCTAAAGTGGCGCAAAATCTAACGCGGGTGGCGCCATAAATTTAAAATTTCCACTATCAAGTCGCGCGACCCATGTGAGAATGGTGCAGTGTGCGCCCAAACTGCCTTTTAGTCTCTGCCTCTTGGCGCGAGTAGCGCCAGCATGGGCGCTAATGGCGCTAGCTGGAAGTACAACATCGAACTCCATGCGACTAGCATGAAAGTGGCGTGGTTTGCGTGAAAAAGACCCATGCGAGAGCTAGCATATAATGCTTTCCAAGCTAAAAGAAGCAAGGAAGTATTAAGTATTCCTTCTCAATCATACTCTCACTCATTTTATACATTTTTATAGCAGAAAACCAAGGAAAGAAGTAAAGAAAGTAAGATCAAGAAAATCTAAGCAAAGGTTCCCGTGCTAATCGCGTGGAACAGGCGTGGTCTGCGCCATGGAAAAGAATTGCATTGTAAAACTCTCTGCCAAGCCACGCCATCAGCGCGAGAACTGGCACAGTCCACACCAAGGAAGGAATTGCATTGTAAAACTTTCTATCAACCGCACGACTCACGTGGGAGATGGCGCGACTGGCGTGGGAGATGGCAAGACTAACGGCAAGTCTGTTCTGCAAGTGGCGCGACTGGCGTGGGAGCTGACACGGGCAACACGGGTTTTTGCTGTTATATTTCACAATGCACGACTTTGAGGGCATTTTGGGAGATTCACACCTTGCATATAAATCAAAGGTCACAAAATTAATGAGGGCGGCTGCACACTTCCAAATATCAGAAACAAAGAGAAGAGAGGGCTTGGGGAGTGCTTTGCTAGGTCAAGGAGATTGAAGACCAAGATTGAAAAGATGTTTCTCTTCTTCTTTTCCTTTGATGTTCCTCAGCTAAGCATGCTTTGTTTTGTGCTTTTGAAGTCAGACATGACATGAATATGTCTGACTAGTTCTTTATTGTAAGTTAGGGTCACAAACCTAATGTAAGCCCCTTTTTTGGATTGGTTTCTATTGTTCTTTTATGCTAAGTTATTTTACTTTACCTTGTTTTGAATGGTATATATATCTTTATTAGACTTGATCACACTGATAATGTTCTGAGAGTTAGGGTTCACAATAGGAATATTGGAGTTCTAATTGCTGACATTGGTATAGTAACAATCTTTACATGATCTAGGGATAGACTTGTATGATTTCAGACGATTTAATGCATTCAACTTAATGCTTAATCCAAGGGAGGTTACTAAGGAATTAGGGTCTTTAAGTGGGTTAAAGGGTTAAAGTCACTAAGGAATTAGGATTTAACTACTTTTCGTGTGAAGATGCATTATCTGAGTATTTATGATAATCAACCGTAGTAATCAATCCAAGTTAAGAAGGTGGGGATCAAAAGGTGAGTGTGCCCTGGCTACAATTCATTCTCATATTTTCCTAAAACCACTACTCTTGTTCTTGAATTTCTATCAATTCTTGAATCTTGTCATTTACTTTTTCTTACTTCAAAATACAATACACATTTTCACTCAAAAAGTTTAGTAATCCAACTTAGAGATAATAGTTTTAATAACTTTGGTGCCTCAATCCTTGTGGTAGGATATTCTACTTATCATTTTATTACATGGAACGATCGGTACACTTGTCGAGAGTGCAACAAGTTTTTATTTCTATTTTCTTTCTAGAAGTTATCTGTTTTTGTGTTTCCTGGTTGTGCTGAAGTTTAAAGGGAAAAACTTAATGAAGCACAAAATATCAATTTTGATCGTTCTGCTCTTGGAGATTTGATATCAACTTTAGCAGTTAAAAGCATAGTTTTAAAAATCGAGCTAGTGACTGACCCGGTCATGATATTAGGTTAGTGGTTGAACCGGTAGATCACCAATTGACCCACATGACCCGATCTGTAATAAAAAAATATAAATTTTTTATACTTATCTTAAAATTTTTCTTCTAGTGCATTGAAATTTAAAAGTCTTAAAAACACAAATAAAATATAAAGAATACAAGTTAAAAATGATTATCTCTAACATTTAACATCAAAGGCATCAATGACAGTATATATCAATATACTAAAATGAAACATAACTATACAATATCAATGTGGATTATAAAATATAAAAAAATCAACCCAAAGTTTCAAATTACAGTTTTAGAAAATGATTCAGAATCACAATTTTCACTTGCAACTCAACCATAATTATGATCACTTCTAAATCAATTTAACTTAACAAAAAATGAAAGTGCAGCCACAAAAAATATTCAACAATGAATGAAAAGATCAATTTAACTCAAAATCACAAAAAAAATAAAACAAAATGAAAAAATAAATAAAAAAAGTGACCTGATCTGGGTCAACGGGTCACCGATTCGACCACAAATCCGACCGGGTCAATCTGGGTCACTCCAAGTCAATGGCGTAACCGATTCAACTTATGACTCGACTCGATCCAATCACTGGATTGCAGTTCGACCCCTGATCGGTTCAGATTTTAAAATTATTGCTAAAAGTAATCACATTTCATATAGATATATCTTAATACATAAGTTTTAATCATGGTATTTTCTTTTGGAAATTACAGGAATTTCTAAACTGATACATTTACTTAAGACTCACTAGGTACATCTAATAACTTCTTAGAAGGTGCTTTGCCTTCTGATATAGGCAGGATAGGTGGGTTCAAGCGGTTGAATTTGCCAGGAATAACCTCTCTGGATAGCTACCTCTATACATAAGTGAAATTTAAACCTGCTTAGACATTTGTTTCTGTCTAAAGTTCTATAGATTATTATTGTTTTGCTAACACAATAGTATAAGTAGTATAAGATAGTATATGGTGGTTTAAAATCTGTTTGGTTAAGGCAGCTATTCACAACTGCTTTGGCACAGTAACATAGCATCAGTATACAAGACTTGAGAAGTGGACTATTTATTATGTTTAGTCGATTAGTTTGAGATTTATAGGGAAGCAAGTGAGATGGTTGCCAAAGTTGCATAGACTAACAATATCTTGAGCAAAAGACTGAGGCAGGATTCCACATACAAATATACAACGACACTGCTGAGGTGCTCAATGTGAATGTTTCCACTGTAAGGTTGTTTCTAAAAAGAGCAGAGCACAAATTTCATGGGACAAAATTAGTTATATTTGATAGAATTAGTTGGAAGCGGAAAAACAATTTCACGTCTAGTGAATTTAATGTCTGTTTTGATATAAGGTTAGAGGTGTTTTTGAGAATTTCTTTACTGAAAAAAACACTATATTTCCAATAAAGAAACTCTCAAAAACACTTCTGTCTTATATTCAATTTTTAATATTCAGATCATTTAGTAACATTTATTCTGTAACGTTTAGTAAAATGTTACCAAATCATAATAAAATAAAATTTTGTAACATTTATGATATAAAATGTTATTAAAAGATCTGAATATTAAAAATTGAAGAACCCTAATCAGCACAAGCGTTAGAATTTCAATTTCGTCCTCGAATCTCATTTACTCGCCCTTCTCGTTCACGCATCTCGTTCACGCGTTCTTTTTGTGTCTTCTCTCTTCCGATATCAAAAATTAGGATCAGCTGGAGCTACACAAACCCGAGTATCTCCATAGGTAATATTTCATTCATCATTTCATTTTCTTAAATTTAATTTCTGTTTCCTTTTCGTAATTATTTCCAATTTGTGCGTATGTAAGATTTGAAGTTGGTTTAGGTTCTTTTGGTTGTTAGTGTAGAAGAGGTTCTCTATATGCATTGTATCATGTTTTACATTTGAAGTGTTTGATAAATATCCTGACTGACTAGTATTATATTAGTACTAATGTATGCAATGTTGAAACAGTTTTTTGATCACTAACACTAGAAAATCAACAATGAATCTACTATTACTGAAGGTAAATACCTACATGTTGCCTGGCCTGGCAGGGGTGCCAATGTTTAAGATTAGAAAGTTCTCCTTGAGAATGACTCCCCAGTAAAATGATGGTAAATTAAATTAATTCGTACATAAGCATCCTATCCATGCTTTTCATTTCGTGAGAGTTTAATAAGTTTTCTAGAGTTGTTGTAGGGAAAGAGAAATTGGAACAACTCCTTGTTGTGATGAGGCAAATGTGAAGAGAAGACCATGCTCAACAGAAGAAGACTCCAAGCTGAAGGAGTACATCAAGAAGTATGGCACTGGAGGGAATTGGATTGTTCTACCTCAGAAAGCTGGTACAAAATATATACTTGTGTGAGGTATAATTCTACTTTCATTTATTTTTGGATTATCATGTAGTAGTAGCATGTAAAAGGTAGATTAGTCTTTGTCAATTAGTTTATTGGTTTTCTAACTATATGATATGATGTCTTTATATAGTAGAGAGCTTGAATCAGATGAGGCATTTGAGAGGCGTTCACTGGTTGTAGATAATGCCGGTAATTTATGGATTCCTATCATTTAATATGCAATGCTGGAAATTGGTGTTTATTTATTATCTTTGTTTTAGTCGAATATTCAGGTGTTAATGTTACTGTTACGGATAAAAGATATTATTATCTTTCTTTCCGTTAAATATTTAAATCTTTATCAGTTTGTTATCATCTTCTCCATAAGATAACCACCCGAAGATAGGAGATATGGCTGTTATCTTCCAGTCACCAGTATCTCCGCATATCAAGGAGGAAGATATTGAGCTCAACCGTTCGGCCAAAGATAATAGGCCTCAACCATCATTCTATCAATATCCAGGTATTATCCTATAAATACAGCATCAGTCATGGTGAAAGGTACACACATACACTTATAACTCTCTCTTTTCTTTTCACACAAGCACACACCGCACCCCCCCATCGTGCCGTGTTACTTTGCTGTGATCATCTTCCTTACGTTGCTTCATCTTTATAAGCTTCTTAAGAGAGAGAGAGTTTGATCCTACATAAAATAATCCAACACTACTTGTTGGACATTTCTGTTCTCACCGAGCAGAACAGTGGCGTCGTCTGTGGGAACGATAAATTTCGAATCCCACCATCTCTCAATGGCTAATACCAGAAGACACCGGAACATCAGACGTGAAGACCCACCCAGGAATCCGAATCCAGAGAATGTGGTGGCAGAAGATGCGTTGTCCCACACGGCTTCATCTCGTGCGGGACCTGCAACACATGAGCTGGCCAACCCACCGGCCGCACAAGAAAACTCTGAAGCTTCACAGCGCTTTATTCAGAATGCTCTCCAGTCGTTGTTGGCTCGAATGGAGCATTTGGAGAAGCGTTATGAACTCCAGCGCCAGGAAGATATCCAAAGGCTGATTACTCAGTTGGAGGATCGCGACAACAGAAGACGGGAAGAGGAACGTCGGCAAAATACCGACGGAAGGCGAGAAGAGGATCGTCGGCAAAATACCGACCACACGGAAGATCATGCAGAAGCCGACCAGCCCCATGCAACAACTAGGAGATCGAGGCCAGCAACGTCGGTCCGAATAGTCGGGACCGACCAGATAGACCCTGTCAACCATTCCGAGCGGGGAAGAACGTCTCGTTCACAACATGAGGCTCATCGCTCGTCGTCGGTCATGATACCTGAACAGGCCGTGAAGGAGAGACCAATGGGAGAAATCACCCATCACCCCGGTCGAGATGATGGCACCTACAGAAGGAAGTACAGCCGGGGCCACCAGAATAACAGTCCATTCATCGACCGCATAGTAAAAGCCCCATTCTTGGAAGATTTCGATGGTTCTTTTTTGAAAAAATACGACGGGAGCCAGGATCCACAGGTACATATCGACGAGTTCGATATGCAGATGTGCGTTCGAGGAATTGACGAATCCATCATATCTCGGATCTTCGCTACGACCCTTACAGGAGCTGCCCAGACATGGTTCCATTCATTGCCGTCGAGGACCATTCGTCATTTCGAGGATTTCGGCCAGAAGTTTTTGCTGAATTTCGCAACAAGCAAGAAACAGCCAAAATCCGAGTTCGCCTTGGGAAAGATACGCCAGCAGAATGGGGAGACGTTGCAGAGTTACTTGGACCGATTCAAGGAAGCCGCACTACAAGTCCACGGGCTAGAAGAGAATGTCCACGTCCATCTCTTGTTGGTCGGGCTTAACGGGTCTTCCCGACTTGCCAAGTCAATTTATAAGGACCCTGTGAAGTCCCTAAATGAATTCGGCATCCGATCCAAAAAGTATTTGGAATTGGAACAGATGGAGATCGCCAACTCGGCTCCGAGGGAGAATAAAATACCATCTTCACCGCGGAACCGGCGTCCAGAAAATTTCCAAGTCGGACAGTCCAGCCGACATCCGACCAACACCCCGGCAGGCCGACCTCCGCGAGAATTCCCTGACACTCGTCCTAGGCCGGAGAGATATGAATCAAATTTCGACAGATGCGCTCCGCTGAACGCCACCCGCGGTCAGATTTGGAAGGAGGTGGCCTTCACGGAGATGAGAAAGGTCGACCGGCCTCCTCCAATAGTTCGAAGAGAAGGGATGGATTACACTCGGTATTGCGACTTCTACAATGGACCGGGACATACGATCGACCAATGTTGGGAACTCCGAGATGCCATAGAGAGGTTCGTGCGTGAAGGCAAGTTGCGCCAATACGTAATTCGAACCCAGGGGCACCAAGCCAAGAGGAAAGCCCAACAGGAGAATAAACCACGGGACGACAAGAAGAGCAAGAAGGATGACGAGTTCCCAGAGCCCAAGTTCGAATGCAACGTCATCACAGGAGGATTGGGAGGAGGAGGCGACACGGCCAATCAGCGGAAGAAGTACCTCAAGGAGGTAATGTCAGTAAGGGATAGGCTGAAGTTCAAGGAAACCGGCAGTGGGAGTAGTAAAAAAGAAATACCCCGTTGATTTATTTTACCGAGGAAGACTTGAAGGGAGTGGTGCCCGGACATGAAGATGGCCTCGTCATAACAGGAACCGTCGCCAATTTCCGAGTCAAAAGAATATTTGTCGACAACGGCAGTTCGGCCGACATCATTAACTGGAGCGCCTTCAAAAAGATGAACTTGAAGGAGGAGGACCTGAGGCCGTGTCAAACCATGCTGTATGGTTTCAACGGTGAAGGTACCGGCTTAAAGGGGGCAATTGACCTCCAGCTAACGCTGGGGACGAAGGAGGGCTTCAGGTCGAAGAGGGTAACGTTCATCGTCGGTGAATTCCCGTCACCATATAACATCATCTTGGGAAGACCCACACTTCATAAGTGGGATATCCTGATGTCCACCCAGCATCAGAAAATGAAGATGATAGGGCATCTCGGCAAAGTCATCACGATTTGCGGAGATCAGAGAGAATCCTGGCAGTGTTACTACAACACGATCAGGGAAACGGAGGGTGCTCCATCATCCCCACCTCGAATTCGGCAAGGAGAGCAACGAGGATCCAGGGCCGAGGAGCACTCATCCCGGAAGTCGGTTAATCTGGTAGAGCTCGATATGCGGGATGTTGAGGAATGGAGACCTGAGCCGGTGGACGAGCTTGAGGACGTTCAGATCGGCGTTTCCCTGGGACAGATTACCAAGGAAGGCAAGCAGGGCGACCCAGAAAACAAAGGCAGATTGATTCAATGCCTGAAGGACAATCAGGATGTCTTTGCTTGGAAGGCATTCGAGATACCTGGGATCAAGCCTACCTTCTGCTGCCACAAGTTGGCAATGTATCCCGGCTCTAGGCCTGTAGAACAGAAGAACAGAAAGCTCGGCCCGGACAGAAGACAGGCGTTGACCAAGCACATTGAAGAGTTGCTCGAGGCTGGATTCATCAGAGAAATTCAATATACGACGTGGCTCTCCAACGTAGTAATGGTGAAGAAGCCCAATGGGAAATGGCGGGTCTGTGTTGATTACACAGATTTGAATAAAGTTTGTCCCAAAGATTCATATCCGATGCCGAGTATTGACCAGCTCGTAGATAACTCGGTAGGTTTCTAGCTGCTATCATTTATGGATGCCTATTCGGGGTATAACCAGATACCCATGCATCTCGACGACAGAGAGAAAACAACATTCTGAGGTATTGATGCTAACTATTGTTATGATGTCATGCCTTTCGGCTTAAAAAATGCAGGGGCGACTTACCAGAGAATGGTGAACAAGGTCTTCTCGGATCAAATCGGGCGTAACATTGAAGTGTACATCGATGATATGATCACGAAGACATCGGCGACCGGGGACCACATCCAGGATTTGGAAGAAACCTTCCAGAAATTGCGGCAACACAACATCCGGCTGAACCCGCTGAAGTGTGCATTTGGGGTAAAAGCCGGGAAATTCCTAGGCTTTATGCTAACCCACAGGGGAATAGAAGCAAACCCGGATAAATGCAAGGTCGTCTTGGATATGCAGTTTCCAACTAATAAAAAGGAGGTCCAGCAGTTAACGGGAAGGATGGTGGCCCTAACCCGATTCCTACCAAGGTCCGCGGAAAAGGCTCTTCCTTTCTTCAAGCTGTTAAAGAAGGAAGCCAAGATCGGATGGAATTCAGCGTGCGAGGAGGCGTTTCAACAGATCAAGACATGCTTGGCTTCACCCCCGGTATTGTCAAAGCCAGAGTCGGGGGAGACACTTATCTTGTATCTCTCGGTTAGAGAAGTAGGCAAGTCACAATCCCCGGTATATTTCGTAAGCCGAGCTCTCAAGAACTCTGAGCTGAGATACCAAAAGCTCGAGAAGGTGGCTTTTGCCTTGCTCACCACAGCAAAGAGGCTTCGCCCGTACTTCCAAAGCCATACCGTCGTCGTACGGACGAATCAACCCATCCGACAAGTGTTGCATAAGCCGGATTTGGCAGAAAGGATGATGAACTGGGCCATCCAGTTGTCCGAGTTCGACATTCAGTACGAAGCCCGCCATGCAATCAAGTCACAAGCGTTGGCCGACTTCATAGTAGAGTTGACCCCGGCGTCGGCCGTTCAACAGAAGGATAAGGTGTGGAAAGTCTACGTCGACGGCTCGTCTAATGCAAAGGGAAGTGGAGTCGGGGTCATTGTTGAAAACCCCGATGGAGTATCCCTTGAGCAATCCCTCCAGCTCAACTTTCCGGCTTCTAATAATCAAGCGGAATACGAAGCTTTGATTGCAGGATTAAAACAGGCCAAGGAGCAGGGAGCAACAAGGGTCCACGTTTTTACTGACTTGCAGCTGGTTTCCGCGCAGGTCGAGGGCAGATATCAAACCAAGGGCCCTTTACTTGCCAAGTATCTGGTCAAAGTAAAGGAAATGATGGCAGATTTTGATGAAGTAGCGATCGCCCATATCCCAAGGGAGGAAAACGCCCGAGCCGACATCCTATACAAGTTGGCTAGTACGAAAGGGGCGGGAAACCACAGGTCAGTTATCCAGCAGGTGCTTGCCCAGCCGGCGTGTGTCATGATCATACTTACTGCCGAGGACTGGCGGAGGCCTATCATCAATTATTTGGAGCAAGGAGTCGTCCCAGATGAGGAGATAGAAGCAAAGAAACTGATCCGGGAAGTGGCTATGTATGTAATCCTCGATGAAGAACTATATCGCCGAGGACTGCATACACCGTTATTGTTGTGCCTAAGCGCAGACCAAGCCGAGTACGTGCTCTCGGAAATACAGAAGGGATCAACGGACAACACATGGGGGCAAGAGCTTTGGCACTAAAAGCTCTACGTGCAGGCTATTTTTGGCCGACCATGAAGGCCGACGCAGCGGAGCATGTTAAAAAATGTGATAGTTGTCAAAGACATGCGAAAATAGTATGGATTCCCCCGTCCGAGCTCAGTTTGATCACTGCGCCGTGGCCATTTTACAAATGGGGCATGGACCTGCTGGGGCCATTTAAAGCTACGGAGGGTCAAATGAGATGGCTAATAGTGGCCGTTGACTATTTTACCAAATGGATCGAGGCCGAGCCGTTGTCCGCCATCACCTCGGCCCGCATTCAAAAGTTCTTGGAGCGGAGCATAATAGCAAGGTTCGGAATCCCGGCAGAAATCGTTACCGACAATGGGACGCAATTTACCGACGGCACGTTCAAAGCAATGATGACCGGCCTCCATATCAAGCACCATTTCGCCTCAGTAGAACATCCCCAGTCTAACGGCCAAGCAGAGGCAGCAAACAAAGTCATCCTCGAAGGGTTGAAGAAAAGAATGAACGAAGCCGGCCCGAACTGGGTCGAGCAACTCTACTATGTGCTTTGGGCTTACTGAACTACAGCCCAAACGGCCACTGAAGAAACCCCATTCAGGATGACTTATGGCTGTGAAGCCATGATCCCCGTCGAGATCGGCCAATCATCATGGAGGAGGCAGCATATATCTCAGGAGAACGACAATGATGCTACCCTGACAGCCGAGCTGGATTTGGTAGAAGAAGTCCGCGCCGCCGCCCATCGCCAAGATCTTCATCAGAAGAGCAAGCTGGCCCAAAGGTTCAACAGAAAGGTGAAACCGAGGTCCTTTGAAAAAGACGATCTCGTGTCACACCGAGCGGACATTGGAAACAAGAACGCCCAAGATGGGAAGCTAGCAGCAAACTGGGAAGGACCGTACCGAGTTGCCCAAAATCTTGGACAAGGAGCATACTTGTTGGAGACCTTGAACGGCAAGCAAGTCAAACGGACTTGGAACGCGAACAAACTGAAGAAATACTATAGCTGACAATGCGCAGCCAAGAAAGTCCATGTGTTTTCCTTTAGTTGGCTTCTAGTCGGTCATAGGGATCATGAAACTTCACCATGTGTTTCCCTTTAGTCGGCTTTAAGTCCGTCATCGGAATTATGGACACCATGTGTTTCCCTTTAGTTGGCCGTTGGGCCCGTCATTGGGATCATGGGACTAGGATGATTTCCACTAGATTTTGTGAACCGGGAACATATAACCCGCGCAAGTCTATTTTGAGGATCACGAGTTATGTAAATTTTCATGTTTTTTCTCATCTGATTATGTGAACCGGGAATTTGAAACCCGCGCAAATCTGTAATTGAGATCATGAATTATTAATAAAATCCTTAATGCAAGGAATACTTTGTGCACAAACTGTGAGCGCTTAGTCGTTGTTTTATATTAACTCGATCCTGATCAGGCCGACGTAACTATTTAAATCATGGGTGAATCATCGGATTTTCTGAAAGAATTACATCTGCAGGTTAAAGTTACGAATATATTAATATTTGCTAAGACGGGAACATGATCCCATATACCGACTAATGATTCGGATTAAACCATGTACTCGGCCATAGAAGCCGAAGATGAGATATTTAAATCCCGACTGACGAGTCGGAGTCAAAAATACTCGGCCATAAAAGCCGACTTCCGGAAGTACTCGAGTACCGACCGAGGAGTCAGATACTCGACCGCCGGAGCCGTTATGCAAAAGAGGACCAACAAGTCAGGGTAAAAAGTACTTGGCTGTTGAAGCCACTATATGGAAGAAACAAAGGCAGAAAATCAAAACTGATAAAAACTGACTGGAAGAGGGAAACCTACCTGTCAAAGCAGGGGAGAGAGTTTGAGAATGAGACCCGGTTGCGGATTCGTCAACGGTTCTGGCGACGGACAGGTCCATAGTTACCTATAACAATAAAAAGAAACAATTAGTCAAGTACCTGGATGGAGAACCGTCAACGGACTGGGTTGAGAAGAGGCCGGAGTTGGTATGGTAGACTCTTCGACAGAAGTCGGCATCCCGGTATTGAAATCCGACTGTGGTGGTGGAATAGTGATTTCTTTGGGGGGAGGTTTAGGAACCCAGATGGGGTTATGACGACAGCGATCCAACAATTCCTCAGCCTGCCTATTAAGGTCCCTACCGACTAAGTACATGAATTCCTCAATACATTTTGAACAATGTTCATACTGAACTTCGAAACCTGGCTCGGGTACGGGGTAGGTTTCAGAATCATCTGAAGGGGCATTACTTGAAGAAATGGAAGCCCTAGGGGGTGCCCTAGATTCAGAGGCCCTAGATTCAGAGGCAAGTATTGCCGACCTTTGACGCGATGATGACCCCAAGTTAGAAGACCCTAACCTAGAAGGATTGGGAAGCTTTGGACCTAATCTGGAAGGGATGGGAGGTTTTGGAGTAGGGGCTTTGGAATTGTCTGGACCAGAAGGGGCACGAAGTAGGGATTTCCTTTTTTCCTCTTCAGAGAGGGGCAAGCCATAAAGCCAGAATGCAGCGCGAGGGGAAACTGTTTTACGGATTTCTTCTTCCTGCTCAGGGGTGTATTTCATAATGAAGGAGAAAGAAGGAACAAAAACTGGGGAATGTGAAGATGGAAAAAATGTGCAGAAGAGATTGACACTCAGGGTTTG
>PYAF01005723.1:251589-285023 GCA_007407185.1 Glycine tomentella
GCAAGTATGCGGAGATCGCAGGAGAAGCGCTGGAACAATGAGAATGCCAAAGGTGTGAAGGCAAAAACAAAATAAGTATTTTAATGAAATAAAACGGAAAGGGCGCATTAATCAGGAAGTGTAACTGCCAGAATTCAAAAATTATGCTGGTCATAGAACGTGGAGAGGGTAAATGCGTCATTAGCGTGCAAGGGAAATGATTGAAATGAATAAGGAAAAGACAAAAACTGATCAAAAGGACACGTGGTGGCTGGAGGCAAGAGGACGTTCCATTCCCCTATGTTTATAGGCAATCCATCCTCCTATGTTCGTAGCTGTTCGAGCGGCTCTGAAAAGACAAGGGGCAGCTCGGCACTGAAATCGACAAGGAATGACTGGCAGACTTGATCAGATGATGTGCCATCTTTGCAAGGGGCAGGTGCGAAGTACACCTCGGTTCAAATGATGATCATCTCGGCTTGGATATTGATCATCTCGGTTCGGATGATTGTTACCTCGGCTCGAGTCTTGAGTACATCGGTTCGGATGATAAGCATGTCGGTTCGGACATCAAGTTAGCTCTGCTTAGGTTTTACCTAAAAAGCATAGTCGGCTTCATTATTGATACATCCCGGCCATCCAGAATGCTAGAAGACCGGGCTGAGGGGCATCTGTTACGGATAAAAGATATTGTTATCTTTCTTTCCGTTAAATATTTAAATCTTTATCAGTTTGTTATCATCTTCTCCATAAGATAACCACCCGAAGATAGGAGATATGGCTGTTATCTTCCAGTCACCAGTATCTCCGCATATCAAGGAGGAAGATATTGAGCTCAACCGTTCGGCCAAAGATAATGGGCCTCAACCATCATTCTATCAATATCCAGGTATTATCCTATAAATACAGCATCAGTCATGTTGCTTCATCTTTATAAGCTTCTTAAGAGAGAGAGAGAGTTTGATCCTACATAAAATAATCCAACACCACTTGTTGGACATTTCTGTTCTCACCGAGCAGAACAGTTACAAATCTAGGATGGAAAAGAACATATTATTGGATACATTATTTTTGCCAAAATATTTTTCCCTGGTTTGTTGAATTGTTACTTTCTTTAAAATATTTATTGGTTTGCATAGCTTCATTGCATCCTATGTCTAAACAATTGCTGTGTTCAAAGAAAGTGGTTGAAGAAAAGAATTTCTATTTGAAACAACATATTAGGTAATACTCTTTTAGTTGTCTTGTCTACTTTTAACTCTAGAAATATTAAGTTGTTGCTTCCAAGATGCAAGAGCCAATAAATATTAACTCTGCAAACACCTCTCTTTGCTTTGTTTTGTGCCCATCTAGTTAAGCTGGTATGTTACCAACATGTTCCATTTCGTTATCAAACATGGTTCTCACTAAGTTACTTGAGTTGAGGCTAATCTGATTAGGTTTGCCTTTGTCCCTTTTAAAGGCTGGAATCCTAGATGGAGTTCTCAATGTAGTACCCAGATTTGGCCCAACTGCTAGTCCAGCAAGAAGCTTACACATGGACATAGATGCGGTAATAAGAAGTTACATGTGTTTAATTAGACATAGCTTTTATAGGAATGTCATCTGGAAAAAGCTCAGTGGCAAGTTTCTAGGGATCTCTGGCATCTGAAGGAGGATTAGAGGGTGGTTTATTTTTAGTTCAGTACCAATCCCTTTTCAAGTGACTCAAATGCTCCTGGTTCAGAGTCTCGCAAGTTCAAATGCATGACAAGCATTGAACCTCTCCTTTGGCTCATGTTTTCCATTTTCTTTTTACCTCATAAAAACGCATTACTGGGTCAGATTTTTCCTAATATCAATTTTGCTAATTGATAGTGCCTTGCAGTTTTGTACAGCAGATAGCAGGTTCAGATTTGTCAAAAACACTAAGAGATTCAGGTTAATGCACTTTCATTATCAAAAATAATATCATTGCCTGTATTTAACGGACAACGGCCAAAAGATGGCTTATTGTTCTCCTGCTTCTCATACTAGCTCTGTCTTGACTTTCACAATATATATTTTCTTTATATATTTGTAATTTACCTGTATATATATATATATATATATATATATATATATATATATATATATATAAATGTTGGGGTGTGAGTTAAGTTACCATATTAGTAATGTTAGTGTTCTTCATTGGCTTGCCTAGAAGAAACTTGACAGAGAAGTTGGAGGATGTGGGTTCATTCACACATACTTATCCTTTATTTGAAGTATCGGGCATTTTAACTAGAAGAAACTTGTCTCTAGACTGAGTCTAACTTTCAGTTCTTCTGTATTTTGACTACTTATTAAGATTTCTCTTAAATTGCTTGTTTATGTGACAACCTAGTAGTGTCACCTGATATTTTGTGTCATAATCTTGGACTTTTTAGGATTCACATGTCCAACCATGAAGCAACTATATTAATTCTTCTTCGCAGATCCTATTATATTGATTTCACCGGGGATTCTCAAAAATGGTATGTGCTAGACCCAATAGAAGGACATGTTTTAATTACTTATGTAATTATGATCATGCTAGTGCTATTAGGAACAACCATCCCAGACGTGAGTTGATTCTTAATCAACTCTTGAAACTCCAATAAAGGTCACAGCATGATTGGACAATAATTGTGTTTAAAATTTAGTTGTAGATTAAGCCTTAACTAGTGGAACTTATAAACCATGCACCATAACGAATGAAAAATTGAAAAAAATAAAATTATATGATTAGAAACTAAACTTTTATAATATCCCTACCTAAACTAGTTGAGAAAAAAAATATATATTTAATCCTATTATTTTAATTTGACTGTACCTAACAGTGAGAGTTTTTAGCAGTTCTGATTTAGCAAATGGTATTACATAAATATTTTAAATGCATGTTTTTGTTTTAATTGCAGGGATTTAACAATGGTTTTGTACCTGCCTCTACACAGATTACTTTCCCATATTTATTTTCAGGCAGATAATCGATGTCGCAAGTTTGACCACACAAGACCCTACCATGGAGTATAAAATGCTATAATAGACTAGTTTGAGAGACCACGGGGAAGCAGCCATGAGTTATTTAGATTTTATTATTATTTAACTTTGGCTTGTGTGTAATTTACTAATTTTAGAGTGTTGGAGTACATGTACTGGTATTACTTATAACATTAGTGTAATTATTAAATGAACGGTTTCCTTATAGGTTCGAACCGAAGGACATTGAATCTGAAGTTCTCTTTTCGAACCATCAGGTACCAAAGAACAACTGCCATTTATGCAGCTGCCTGGATTTGTAATTATGCAGTTCCAGAGCTCTTTGTTTTGGTCTGCTATTATTCGATATTGGGATGATTTTATGTTATCACAGTGCAATTGGTTTTCAATGATGCAGTATGGACGTGAATAGGTTCTTAATAGTCTTTGGGGATTCGTTATTAAGGGTATTCTGCTGGTCAATGTGTTCTGAATTAAGAAAGGGGTGGGATATGCCTGTTGTTTTATTGCTTGTAACTGAGGACATTTTGTTCTGATCTGTCTGGTACATGTGTTCTGATCTGTCTGGTACATGTTGTACCTGTTATATCGATTCTAATCAAATTGTTTTTTTTCCAGCAAAAAACCACCGTGTCTTTCAATCCACGAGATCAGAAATTAATCATGCTTGCATTATATGTATGTTGTTGGTTAAAGGAAATCCTTTATACAATTACTAAATTGAATGTAATCTGACATGGATACACAACAAGATCTTACAACACTGCATCAATCATGTGTATTTAATCAAAATTGTTTTGTTTTGTTCAAAAAAACAAATTTACATTGAAAATGCTTATCAATTACACCGATAATACCCTGTCTCGTTTGAACAGGCATTTTAGGTAAACCTATATTTAATTATCATACACAAGTTCACAACAACTTTACGAGTTCATCATTGATGTCCACTTAAAACAAACAAAGTTAGGCACATCTGTTTTGGATAAGTAGCAAGAGCATAAAAAATTGAAGGTTTTACTTGATTCAACTAATAAGATATTTTTGTAATGTGTGTAATTAGAAATTTACTACCAAATATCACTTTCAAGTTTCAATGGAGGTGTGAGTTTCAAGCAACAAAGAACCACCCTAGCCAGTGGTTCTTAGCGTTGCTGGCGGCTGAAATTCATTTCCTTGACTGGACAATGCGTGCCGCTGGAGCCTGGGATGTATGTGCAGCCAGAAGGTCCTAAGGGAGAGACAGGACTCTTATTAAGAGATTGCAACCTAAGTGGGTTATTCTCCATATTCAAAACCCTAGCAGCCAGGTTTGGTTGCACATGCACTATGGTAAGAAGAAGAAAGAGCACCAAAATAATGTTGAGAACCCTAATGGTGCTAAAATCCCAAAGGGTAAGTAAGTAAACACTTAACTAAGGATATCTCAATAGGGGTTGGTGGTGTATTTATATTAATAGGTAGGTAATAACCAATTTGAGACTTGGTCACTTGTATTTTGTTGAACGTTTTTGAATTTTGACTAATGGGTATACTAAGATTATTTAAGTATTGATATTTGTATTTTGTAAATAAAAAAGTATTGATATTTGTAATGTCTAGCGTACAATATGTATTCGAATTGGTCATGAGATGAAATTTGAAGGTGATTATTTGACTATCTATTTTGATATAGGGATAGAACTATCAAATTCGTACCCTTGTTTGACAAACAACGTTTGATTGTATACTTGCTCTTGTAGAGGAAGGGCAATGGTCAAGTTTGAGAAATTTCTTGGCAATGCTTAAGTGTGAATGTTACTATACAAATTGGCATAATGAATTAGAATGTGAAAAGTTGGAAAGAACTTTTGGCTAAAGAATTAGAATGTTACCATACAGGATTTTGCTGCCGAACAAACTTAAGTGCATACGCAAGCAGTTGCCTCAAGCTACTATGATATGACTTGCATGATTATAATAGTTTATCTAAAGTAGATTTATTCCATTTCCGTGTGAAAATATAATCGTGATCAAATCCTACCAAAAAATGTGTATAATTTGGTGTATTCATAGCGCATGACCGCTAGGGTGGGCATTCACACTAACATACAATTAAATTTATTTTTTTGACAAAACATACAATTAAATTTTTCAATCATTACGATAAAAAAAATAATTACAAAATGACTTAACATTAATGTATTAATAACAATATATTATTGACGTAAAAAAAATAATATATTATTTACCAACCCAAAATAATGTTATTATACTCAACGTGATTGAAAAAACAACGCACTGTCTAATTCATCTTGATGCGATTTCATATTTTAAAATCCTTACTAGATATTTAATATATTCCTTAGTTACGAAAAACTATTAATTTGAATTTTAATGATACTAACATACTTATTCTAAAATGCTAATATAACCAATTCAATATAGGAAAAATAATCTCATACCGAGTGTTAATATCTTTTTTTTGAAAAAAAAAAACTTTTAAAATATAAAAAGATAACTTTAAGCATATCAAAGGAAACGAATCCTACCAGAGCGATAAAATTGTTTTATGACTTGTTCGTCATCAATTTAAATCCGACAAATGGGATACGAAGTTTTTTTAGCTTTTAAGCGTATAGAAATTAAACTTTAAATATTAGATAACAAGAAAACCGTGCACTCAGGTTAAGATCCAATTACGTTAAAACCGTGCCTAACTTCTAATTTAACACGCTATACTCTTTGCAGGAATGTGATTCCAAACATGCGGTACATTAAGAATGTTAAATTATGAATAATTTTCCAATCCCTTTCAAATTTAAGTGATTTTATGAACGTTATAGACGCATTAAAATGTTTCCGTTTTAAACATATGCTCAAAAGGCTCCATTTTTAAAACTACACTGACATGAATGAAACAGTAACTATAAGTCTATAATCACAGTAGGCCAAAATCCCAAAACTAATAGAAGCTCGGAAGAACATAGACATAATCCCAAAAGGCTAGAACATGTATAACTATGAAAAACTGGAACCAAATTAATCGGAAACACTCTTTACAACCTCACTCCAATCTAAAGAGACCCAACAATTTCCTCAAATACATTATTACATTTGTTGATGACCACTAATTTGTGGGCAACCTTTGTCATCTTTCCCCTCTACGGACCATTTGAAGGCCTGAATACAGTATAACCATTGACACCACATGCCATATTTGAGTAATCTTGATAGTACGAGTAACTATTTTCAGTGTTTCTCATGCCTAGATAAGATAGATCAGAACCAGCAACCTGCCATTGGTTTGGAATCATCCCATCCACCTTGCCATTTCCGTACGATAATGTACTCGCCTGAGGAACATAATCCTGCAGTGAATCATAATGCCGACCAGATGAGCTATACTCTTGTTGAAACCCGGTATCACGGTAACTTCGTGATCTCTCAAGCCTACAAGAACTGGTGGAAGATCCCAAATCATCATCGGTACCCAAGTCTCCAGGAAAAGTGAATTGACGATTTAGCAACTGTGGTCCATCATTGAGGGAGTGGAAGACTGAACTTGCCCTGGATGCCTTCCCAATACCATGCTCCCTTGGTTCATCAAGCAGGTCATTAATGATATCAAGGTGTGGGAACTCATCCACCAATGCCCCTTGGTTCTGACACCTGGATGTGCAAGCTGGGAACTCACTCGGTATGTTGCCCAAAGATCTGCCATCTATCCTGAACAAGTCTAGGTTTTGAACCTCATTTAGTCGGGAAGGAGGTTCATAGTGCATGCTTCTGCTGGCTTCCCTTTGAGAACTATCAATCCAATTAGGTCCGTTCTGTAAAACATCCCGTGTAATCATACCAAAGGGAATACCAGACGGGGAAGTATTTGAATCCATTTTGTCGGAGCTCCGGGAGATAAATAGTGGGGATGATACCATGGGTGGATGTGAATAGCCAGGAGATGGGTTTACTCCTGAACTGGAGCTGGAATGAGGGAGACTGGCAGCAGTTGACAGCACAGGATTCCCCATTATTGCATTTCTATAGGAATGGGGAACATAACTATGAGTAGCAGGTGAGGGATCGGAACCTAACCGACCAGTTGCACTCACAGAGCGTGCAAGTAGTGGAGCAGTTTGAACCATGGAGACAACAGCAGCAGTGGGCCTGGGACCACCAGGAACTAGTGGAGCACTAGAAGGCCTCGACAACATAGCCACTTGTGCCATGGATCTTTCGGTAAGTCTTGGGGGTGAAGCTTTCTGGATTTCTGTTTTTGGACCAATTGTTACTTGTGATACAGAAGTTGAAGATGAAGATGCCTCTTTATCAGTTGATTGTGAGGTACCAAAAGATGTTTTCCTGACATGAACAGGATCTCCAGTAACTCTAGTTTGGTTTTCTGACTTCATTTGAACAGGTAAGTTTCTTGGAGGACTACTAGATGAGGATGGCACCACTGATTTCTTCTCTTTCGATAGGCTTTCATTATCCACAATTCTTGCTATGTTAACTCGGTCTTTGATGCTTTGTTTCTTTTGTAGCGAAGGTACATCCTCTTCCTATCAAATAGAACAGTGAAAACCCATGACATCAAGCCAAATTATAATAGTACTAAAGAGAATGTACAAATAAATAAATTAACATCAAATCAATCATCACTTTTACTGCCAGTCCAAATCTAATCTCCCACACTTCAAGAAAAATTTAAGTCCATAAAATCCCTGTCACATATATAAACAATGCGGCATGTTTTAAGATGTGGTTAAAGCAGTACATGTCAAATACTGGAAGGAGGGGAAAGCCTTGAAAGTGCAAGAGAGTTTGATTACAAAGCCAATTTCATCTTGACAACTACATAGCTAATAGAAATGATAGTAGAATGGAAGGTTTTCAAAATGAAATCATAAAGAAAGAAGAAAAGTATAAACATCTTTTTGCCCGTGAATACTTCAATTCTAATGCAGACCAACCTTCAAACAAGAGCATTAACACATCACATTGGTTTTTGGCCTTGCAAATAAATTTTATTTTCATCTCATTTCCAGATCACAAAGAAATAAGATTAAACGAGGAGTTCAGCAATTCTCATTTTTAAGACCAATATAAATTTTTCTTTTAAAGTCATTCTCAATTAGCAAAACATTCTAGGTTGTCCTTGATGGTAAAAAAACAAAGTTAATCGGCTAACCTATCATGAGGATTAGCACTTAGAACAGAAAACTTCAAAGGAAGAATGATAGATGAAAAGGGATGTAGATAGTAATCACAGTAAATCATGAAAGGATAAGCTTTTGGAAATAATAACACCTTTCTGATGACAGGCTGATCGAGCCACTTTAATCGATCCTGCAAGCAGAGAACAGCACCCTCAGGCTCAGATCCACCTAACTTGCTACTTCCAGACTCATTAACATCTACAGCATCTGCAGCAGAATCGGATGGCTGACTATCCATTTCTGTTGTCCAACTGCCCACATTACATGATGCTTTTACTTGGTTTTTACCTCTACAGATAAGCAGTGCCAAATCAAATTAACATGTCAGACTAATCATTGATATTCATCCACTTAAAAGAAACACTACACTATATACTTACCTGTTAGGTGACTTTTGGACTCTGTAATTTGAAAAGGAGTTCCCCTTGTAGTGGTCATTCATCACCATCGATGGTAATGAATCAGTAGAACATGTTGAAGAACTGTCATCCATTACTGAACTGCTCCTTTTCTCAGCCATTCCATTTTGTACAGATGAAAGACTAACAACACCATTGCTACTAGCCTCAGTGGGAGGATGAACTTCAGATGCATCAGTATCCCAATTTACAGGACTCACATCTCTGTCTTCAGAATCAGGCTGAAGCACTTCACCAACCCCATCCACAGAATCAGACACATCAGAAACAATTTCCAGGACATCAAGCTTTTCATCAAGAGGTTGAACTTCCTCCATGTTGGAATCTTTTTTCTCATCAGCAGTATTGTCTTGCTGCTTGTCATATACAGCCACAATAGGTCTCTCCTCTCTACCTTTATCCTTTCCTTTCCGATTGTTCCGTTTCTGTTTGGCCTGCAGTGACAAGAAAGGACTATCTGTCAACAGTTAAAAAAGGAAAATGCAAACAACTCTCACCAACCACATGCATATAACATCCTTTTAATCCCACAAATAACAGGCATACCATAGGAAAGGGAACATCAAGAAAGGAATATAGTTTATAAATTGCTGGCAAAATATTTCCAAATCAATAATAATTGGCCAAAAGAATGTTTATAGGTTTGTAATACAGTAATTTATGTGAATGCAAGGCTGGAAAAGAAGAAAAATAAGGGACTTAAACATGTAAATGAAACATAAATATAGGCAAATAATGTAGGCATGAGCTCATTATAAACCAATATGCCAAAAGCTTGGGGTTTTAATATACAAATGTTCTAGCCATAGCAGTTATCATATATCAGAATTCAGAATTAGATGATTTCTTAATATACAATAAAATAGTCGAATTACAATGCTATCTGATATTTTTTATAGTAGTTGTCATTTGTGATCCATGTTCTGCAGAGCAAATAAGAAGGAGGATTTTATCTTGAATCTCTTGAATTCTAACACCAAAATATTGAAAATTGCATATAGAACCACAGAACCCATAGCAACTGTGAAATAAACCTTAGGAGATTAGACATCCCTTGATAATGCAGATTAGATGAGTGACAGACCTGTTTCTTCTTTGACTTCTTTTCCCTCTCATTTCCACGTTTTGCTTTCTGCTCACTTTCAGCCAGCCATGCTGCCTCTTCTTCACGAATGAGCTCTTCTTGTCTCTTTAGAGCAACAGCTTCCTGGTAGGAAACCTCAATTTTATTGCTGCACCCATTATGTAAACAATAAGGTTAACCTTCCATTTGCATTCTGCAAATAAATACATGAATATATACAAAAAGATAAAATCCAGGTCACTGGAGAATAAACAAGCACTGAATCACTTTTGTGAAGACAATGATATAGCACTACATGGGCATGGATAAAGTTCCATGGACCTCAAAGTTAATTGCAAAGTGCCTGACCGAGACTACTGGCTATCAAACCAGCTATCCATCATCCCCTATAGTTTCACATGATACTATTAGAAAGTCAAATTTCATGTGTCCCATGCACAGATTCCAAACTACGTATAGCTCACAAGGTAGTTTAAAGTTTACACTTAACCTTCAAAGTGTGATATCATGTACAGGATACAAGGTTGTTAATAGAAGCTCAAAATTTCATCCAATATGAAATACTGCAGACAATGGAACTTTTGCAAAGTCTTTTTCACGAAACTATAAATTGCACAGTTTGAAATTTGAATAGACAATCCCATCCAAAATTGATCATAGGATGGAATTCATAGCATTAAGTAAGATTCTGAAACAGAAGTGTGGAATTTTGAAATATAAAGGCTAAAAATAAAAAACAAGTTCGCAATTTACATAGGATGGCCTAGGCAACTTCTCAGCGTGGTGTCTAAAAGCAAATACGAGTCATGCCAACTTGCCAATTACTCGCTGAAAATTCCAAAAACACCTTATTCTCTAAAACAATAAAAATACAAAAACTGTGAATTTTTTAATATTAAAATGAAAGTAGAACCTTCAACCATGAAATATAACAAATTGGATAGCATTACAAATGACTGGTGTGAATTTAAGAGTCTTGTTCCTAACTAAGCAGTGGCCTGTGCTTCTGCATGGGCAGAGAGAAAATAAGAAAGAGAGACAATAAAAAGAGAGGTTAAAAGAGAACAAAGTTAATTAAAAAAAAAAAAAAAAAGGTCTGCCTGTATTACACAGAATGGGCAGAGGCTGAATGGTTTTTATAATACTATTGATGATCAATACTAACAAGCAATCAGAAATGCAGATGAGAATATAATATATAAATGAGTAGTTAACCTAGAAAACCTGATCAGTCCAGAACTAATACCATATATTACCTGAATATGTGGGCAAGGACAAATATTTCCAAAGTCCTGCGACCTAATTCTGTGAGACGCCTTTCATCACGCTCAATAGAATCTTTATTAAAATCCTCCCCAGAGTTTCCATCCTGCAAAGGTGACCCAGGTTTCTTAGCAATCAGAAGAATTCTAAATTAAAAAGCCAATGTGTCATATATCTACTGTGATAACAATTCCCAGATTACCCAAAATACAACTCTACAGGTGTCATATATGTCCAAAACTCTTAAGTATGCTAAACTTGTTTTACTTTTAAATTTTAGGTTTAAATGCACATTTTACCACTCAACTATCGTCATTTCGTGAATTTTATCACCTAAGTTTTTTTTTCAGCACATTTTACCATCATGTTTTTCAATTTTTGCGCAATATGTTGGTAACAAAACAACGTTGTTTTACAAAAAGTAACAAACGGATGTTTTGATTATTTTTTTAAACATTTGTAGGGACACGTCAACACATTAGACAAATTAGCAAAAATGCGTGAAAATTTAAAAAACATGATGGTAAAATGCCTGGAAAAAAAAACTTGGGTGATAAAATATGCAATTAAGCCTAAATTTTAACTATATTGAAAATAAAGCTTATCCTATTCAGATGACACCATCATGCTTGGTCAACAACCATTTTGTTCAGAGATTCACATGACAGTCACTACATCAAATACTCCCCCTCATAACATTCTTCAAAACACAATTCCCATGAAAATGCTATTCATACACTGAGATTTTAAAGTAATCACAGGTGTAATCATTCAGATATGAAGGAATAGAAGCCACACTCCAAGAAATGTAGATTGTAGTTCACAATACAGCATAGAGTTTGTCTCTTCTCCATTATGTCCTTTCAAGTCATTTTGGTTGATTGTTTTGAATAGCTGATAATTAATCTCAAGTTAAAAAGACTCGTTAAAGGCACGTGAATCAGGTTTATATCAAGAGTATTAAGGAGAAGAAGGTTGAGCAGAAAGGTGATGAACCAAATCAGCTAAAATGCTATGAATTTGCCTTCACATTTAACAACAAATTGCTAAGACAAAAGACGCAGAAGAGCAGCAAAAACAAGTTACTCTGCAGAACCAAAAGTGCCTCTTCCAACCAATAATCCTCCAAGATAGACTTCCCAAGAAAAGACCCTTCTCCCTTCTCTGCTGCCTCCCCACATTTTAATGCACCACCCTTTAGCCCATATTTCCTCCCCTTAGTTCTCCTGGTGCGGACCTAATTCATGGACCTATCAACTTATCATTTAATTAAAGATTCACAACCAAAAGGGGATCATGGCTGTAATAGACTATGGAGAAAATCAGATTATTGCACTTGAAAAGAATTCCATTCTCTTTTCCCTGGTTTCAACCAGAAGATGAGACTGTTTTCTGACATCTCTTATTCCTTTAATCTCTACAACATCTCATGCTAATACCATAATATTCCAATGGGCTATAATACTAGCTAGCAACATAGTTCCTCATTTACTTTTTATCAAAACATTATTTTTCTCACCTTTGTGCGATTTTGAGGACCCTTCTCATCTTTTGGAGGCAGAGGTTCTACAGCTGCTCTCTCAAGTAGCAGAAGAACATCATCCACCAGTACAAACATATCTTTCTCAGCACGGACAATTGGTGCTGGCATTTCTTCAGCATCTAACAATTTTACCCTACCTTTCTTGCACTTATTCTGGCCTTCGAGAGCCTTCAACCCACTATACACGGAGTCCATTACTAAAGTAGAAGTCACTTCTTTTTCTATAAAGAATTGTTTCACAACTACTTTCAAAATTACGTCTGTCTTCTCTCTTGACATGCGGCGCCTAGAGGTTTGATCAATTTCTCGCCAGAAAGTACAGAAGCTGCAAATAATGCAAAGTACCATTTAGATCTGCCACTAAAATCATACACCACAAATCCAAGAGGTAATGAATCCAAATACAATATACAACATAGGATAAATCTCTTATGTTCCTATTAAACAACTGTATCAAGACAGATTAAACTTGTTATAGCATATAAGATATAAAATACAAGACACTTCAGAATTCATATAGATAAAAAGAGACATGAACTACTCAATGGTGCCGCCACAATACATTGAACATATACCATTGTCATGTCAACCACCAAATTAAACTACAATATCCCTCTTATCATTTCTTTTCTTCCCAACATGCCTAACATTTTTCATTTTCGGGCTTGAAGGAAGACTAAAATAAGTTTTAACAATTTAAGCAATCAATTACTAAAGATCCTGGAGCACGAAAAGAAAATAATTTAAAGGTCATTACTTTTTTAGATGACACTTTGCAGCAAGAAAAAAACTACAGCATACATAATGAAAATTTTCGATTATACATACAAGTCAAAAAGGTTTATACTCTTAAAGATGAGCATGAAATACCTTGACCACCTAGCTTTATCCTCTATCAACTTCCCAAGCTTGCTTCTTCTTTCCTCCACAAAACGCCGGCAAATTTGTTCTACATTTGTCAAATATACTCTAACAAGCTCTCTCCTATACTGACAATCAAGGCAACGAAAAGGCCTGTCAGCTTTTTCCCTGCACACAAAACAAAAATGGTTACACACATATGAACCAAAAGCTCCAAAGCAAATAGGGTCAGCAACACAAGTTAGAAAGGGGTAAATGTTAAGAAAACTACATTTATTTTAAAAACCACAAGACGACAGTACAGCCTCAGAGCATGACAAACAACCAGATGAATCAACAAACATTAGCCAGCGTACTTTGCACTCCGGCTATAAGCTCTCTACCCAGATTGTGCAGAACATTTCATAGACATAAAGACATGAAAATCATTCTCCATTGACCCATTTGGATAATAAACCTTTTCTAGCAATATAATGACTTTTTCACAAGGAAAATAAATACATTTTGGAGAAGTCACGACTTCAAATCTCTGAACAATAAAAATAATCTCTGTTTTTAACATAGTCTGAAAACGGTATGACATTTTAAAATGATTTTATTCTGCCAAAACAATGTACAAATTTTGCTAAAATCCAAAAATATCTCAAACAACACTTAAATATCTTAACACTGGCCTTTACAATTTTGGTCTGGCATTTTCTAATTTCATATTATTAAATAGGATAAAAGATTAAATAAAAATAAAACAAGATAGCAAAAAAATGAAAAATGGAAAAGTCTAACATTAAGTGTGCGTTCACTTTTTGCAACTTAACAGGGTCAATTTGTAAAATTGGAAAACGGAAAAGTTAAACTAATAAGAGGGTAGGTAACCAAATGGGTTTAAATGATAAAAAAAGATTAAAGATTAAAAAAATGGAAAAATAGAAAAGTCCAATTAATATTAAATGAGTGTATGTTCACTTTTTGCAACTTAATAAGGTCAATTTGTAAAAATTGGAAAATGGGAAAGTTTAATTAATAGGGGATTAGGTAACCAAATGGGTTTAAATGATTAAAAAGAGAGAAAAATATTAAAAAAGAAAGACTATAAATTCTGGAATGGTCAGATAAAGTCAAATTTCTAATCCGATCATGTAATCATGCCTCCATATTCACAGAACAGCCATGATCTCGCCGCAAAATGAGGCTGCTTCAGACGCAATTGCAAACCCATGCCGTTCCAGAGTATTGTGTCGCACAAGGTCAGAATCTGCAACCGCTGTCCATGTTTCGCTGCAATCGCAACACTTTTGACTACTTACTTAGAGTAAATACCAAAAGCACTACAGAAGAACGGTGGATGGAGAGGAGGTTCTTGAATTTGGTCCGGGTGAAACTCAACCCCAAAAGCTATCTCATGAGGTGAGGATTGTCCTAACCTTTATAAGCTCTACTTGGCTATATCTATAGTTGATGTGCGATCTTAACATGCTCACACCAAGGGTTGGAGTTCCAAAGCGTGGAGATTGTAGGACTATCATTTTTATATCGCACTGAATAAACCACAAGATCGGGTAGATTGCACCAGGAAAGTCACAAGCCCAATTACTTTTTGGGCAGTTGAAGGTGGCCCAATACCAGATTTATGATAGGCTTTAATACCATCTTGAATTTGGTCTGGGCCTAACAAAAACCCTAAAAACCAGCTTACGAGGTAAGAATTGCCCAGGCCCTTTATAAGCTCTACTTTGGCCATATCTATAGTTGATGTGGGATTTCAACAATGGGCCATAAGGAAGATTATGGATACAAGATAAATAATTTATACTAAACATATAAATGCTAAAATTAAAAAATTACTCAAAAATACATATCCATCATAAGTGAATGATAATCATAGTTTAGACACACAATCACCATCAATCTAAGGCATAATAGAATGGCCAATAACATCAAAAGTCAAGCAGAAAAGACCATAAAACTGAGGCTGGGGCTGCCAGGAAAAGGATGGGTTTGGTCAAAAAGCACTAGGGCTGCTGCAGGTAGTTGGAAAACACATAGGTAGAACATTGAGGTGCAAACAGAAGGTGGTGCTGCTGGGTTATTTCGATGGATGTAGGGATTCAAACCTAAAACCCTATCTCATGCAAAAAAAGGGGGTTGAATCACAAAAAACTGCCTAAAAGAATGGGTGGGCAATGGCAAAGAATGGTCAACCCTGTTCAGAGCTGCAGCTGCTATAGGTGTGATATTGTCTACAAAATACTGACTTGACAGATGTCAGATTCACTTTGGCCTGTATAGCCACAAGTGCATAAGTGCAAGATTAGCTGTCATCAACTACTAAAGTCATTATTAAGAAAATTAGTCATTACCTTTTCGGAATCTTCTTTCTGCTAAAAAAAACTTCAGGTATTTTACAAAAAACAAAAAATATCGTACACAGACTGATATACATAATACATGCAAACACCTCAAATATCTTATACATAGTACAGCCTTTTTGACAATTGTTACATGGAATTTATCATTCCACACTTGTCATTATTAGTATGCCAACAAATAACATTTAAATTTAACTATTTTCTAACCATTAAACAAGTCAACTCCAAAGATAAAGAAGCAAACAGCCAACTTGCACTACATTTATTACTTACAATCCAATAATTTAACAAAACCAACACAAATCGTATTGGTGGCAAATCTGAAATTGAAAATATTAATAAAAAAGTTCACTCAAAAATAAGGAAATCAATGGATTCCATGATAATTCTACCTTGAGGACCAAACAAAAAAAGTTATCATGAATAATTCAATATCACAACATCTGATTGGAGAGGAGTGGAATAGTGGAGCAAGCATAGAAATTCATTGAACATAGAACAAGACCTCCTCCAAGGTACTTGGAAAAGGTTATAGCACAACCTTTAGGCAAAAAAGACAAAGAAGAACACTACATAGACCTGGAGAAACTAGCTATCCTCACAATTTAGTAGATGAAGACAAACACCAAGTTTAAACCTTTGTCAAAAGAAGATCATGTAAAATACTGCAGAGTTGCAAAATTTCAAATGGAATCCAAGGTTTACAGCCTCAGAGATATCTTGCGGGCTTTCAAGTTTCAAATTTCCTATAGAGCATATCGAAAATGACTAATCACCCAAACAATTTGAATTACAGAGCATTCAAATATTCTCCTATCTAAGTAGCAAATGAAGTCAAACAACCTTCATGACCAGTTAAACAGTATACAAGATGCTAGAGAATATCTGTTGGATTATAAATAAAATAATAGATCATAAATAGAATACCTAATGACTTGAACTTGGGCTTTTATTATCAGATTATCAGATGCATCAACAAACCCATCATACACTTTTGAGAGCTCCATAAACTTTTTCCATCCCCAGTCATGCTCCTTCTTCCAAAATCGGTGTAAAGTATCTAGAAAATTCAAATATAAAATAACTCAACCTTGTTTAAAAAATTTTAAACATGAATATTGAAGCCAATTATTTACCAACAGACCAGAATATTTTGATTTCTTTGGATCTTTATTGACCACAGCTATTGTAAATTGCGCAAAATGACTCCATCCTGTATTGCCCCAAAATTAAGAGGGGAAAACCAAAGAGAGGTCAAGTACTACGGCACCAATAGTAGCTGATAAGACTAACTATATAACTAATGCATTCTGGAAAATTCAGGAATCAAACCTGGAAGAAGTTTGTCATGATTAGCAACACAAAGAAACAGAGAGAGATGATTGCAGACATCACAGCCTTGTGGATAAATTAAAATATACCTGCCACATACCACAGCACAATTAGGTCAAAACCTCAACTAATATGTACATCATGTTTCAAGTCGTAAGGACTGTCTCAGCAAACTATATGCACCCGTTAGATTGCATGAATCCACTATCCATGAACCAACTCTGCATCAAGCATGTTAATTCTATAATCATGTACTATTCCTCCTTATATACTTCACAACTTTCAAAAATCAAATAAATTTATTTCCCTTGTTTGATAAATCAGACTGTTGTACAGTCACAAATTCGTTTGTAGATGTCTGAGAATTGCAGAGTATTTGAAAGAAAATACTCTGCAATGTACCCCAAAACAAATATTTTTTCCCAACAAAAGAGAATTTTTAGAGATAAATTACAAATAATAAATTTTGTCAAAACTTATAAGTTCATAATAAACTTGACACTAATCACACTATGATGGACTGGAAGTCATAACGGTCAATTTTGTTGCAACAGAAGTGTAAGCATATGACCATATGTTGTTAAACAAAAAAGAGTGAATGAGGGATAGTGAAAAAAGCATCATCATTGGACCACACCCTATTTCGTGTATCATCGAGCATATAGGTAATAAAGATGTAAATTAAAATGATGCAGAAAAGCATAGATAGTTAAACTCTAAAGCATACAAAAAAGCCAGGTAAGACAGATAAGTTTATCCAGGCCACATACCACTTGTAGCTGCCAACCTCAAATGCACTACTACGAAGTTCCCTTTTGGTAATCTGAGAAAAATTTTCAATCTTCCATGTATATCTTCCATACAATTCTGAAGGTTTTGGTCCTGTAAAGAGGAAAGCAAATTAGATTTTGAACACCTGTTTATGTAAAATTTGGATTTTAAAATTAAATGATTACAAATTTACCATCATCGTCGTCGTCGGTGTCCCAATAAGGGGGTGAAGTCGATGGGGTTCCATTCTCCACCTGCTCGGAAGACCGCCATTCTGCCAATGCTTCCCCAGATTGACAACGCTGACCACTAAATGTTCCCTCCGCAGACTTTCCCACTCCAGATTCCTCACCTGAAATCCCAGCCATTCCCTGATCAAGCACTATTTCACTAACACTCCTCTTATAACACCTGCCAGATAACATTGAAAATCAGCCTCCCTTAAACCCCACAATACATTATAACATTGAAAATCAAACAACTTTAGACAGAAATAAACTATTCAAACACTTAAAGTACTTCTTTTTCAACCACATCACAGAAAATCCTATCATATATAATGATTAAAAAAAAAACTCAATTTTTCCCACTTGAAGCACAGTGCATTGAAGGAAAGAATACAGAACGAATTCAAATGACAATAATTCACCAATTGACACCCATCAAACAATCACATAACATAGGGTTAATTCCTTCCCCCATTTCTCAATATCCGACATACAACAATTAGAGATAACCCAAAATAAAATAAAATAAAACCTCGAATATGATTAAAACCCAAAAACCCACCTCAGGAAAAAAAACAAAAAAAAAAAAAACATCAATAAAACCCTAAAACAAAGATTTAACAATATCAAAAATTAAACCCCAAAATCAATCAAATAAATTGGAACAAGAGGGGAATTAAACCAAAAAGCGATGCAAATTGCAAGAACCCAAGAACGGAAAATTTCGCAAAAAAATCGACGCCGGAAAACGACAGAGATCTCGGGCAACGATTCCCGGGCAAAACATTGATAGAAATTGAAGGGAATGACGCAGAGGAAGAGTAATAGAAACACCGCAATAGAAAGAAAGAAAATCAACGGGAAGTAGGGGAACTGGGAAACGACGTCGCATCAGAGGGATCCCAATTAGGGCACACGCACCTGGAATCGAAGGAGCAGATAACAACAACAACTCTGAGATTTTAGAGAGAGAAAGGCGAAAAGACAGAGAGGAGGAGGAGGTGAGAAAGAGGAGCAACGTAGAGAGCAAAGGCATAACACAAAAGACGAAAATTAATATTTTTATTGTCTTTATTTTATTAATATATATTAATTATTTTGGATTTTATGAAAAATATTTTTAAGAATTTTCCTTATTAATTATTTTTCCCCAATTGAACAGATTCTCACAATCGGGGATGGAAAAATAAAAATAATAGTTTAATTTCGTAAGAAAGTGATAACGTTTCAACGTGTTCTACATCAATTGTTTATATAATTTATTTGTTTATTTGAAAAACGTATACTATAAAAAAAAAGGTGTATTATCATTCCAAGTTTTAAAAACAAACATTCGAAGACAAATTGATAATATATTAAAATTAAGCTCTTGTAATAATTATTTTAAAAATTATACTTTGAGTATTTTTTAATTAATTATCAACATAAAAATGTATGGAAATAATTAAATTCATTGTTTAACCTAGAAAAGTTAAAATAAAAAAAAAAAAAACAGATTGTTACTACTTAATATTAAAATTATCAAAATTAACATTTAATTATGAAAATTTCATAATAAATAACATGTTATTACTTAATATAAAAAATCAAAATTATTTTTAATTATTAAAATTGATATTAAATAAAATTAATGTTAGTAATTTAATTCTTCATTAAATACATATATTTACAAAAAAAGAGAGAGCATCAATGACTATTATAAAATTGAAATTTTGATCAATGGTCAATATTTGTTTAAGTGAAGTTTACTATTATATATAGAGAGAGAGAAAAATAGATAATAAAAAGAAATATATTGAAATATATTGATTATTAGTTTATCACTATTTCTTTAATTGTTTAGAATATTATTATATATTGATGTTGAGATACTGATACTTTGAGGAGGTGAATTAATATGATTGTTGGATTAATGATATATTGTTAATTATTCAATGAAATATTAATAAGATTATGATATTTTGAGCATTGAAATGGACTCTTAATGAAGTTATATTGATAATTAATAATCTTGAATGAGAACTATCCTCATATGACGAGAGAAGTTAGTTAATTAGGGGTGTAAATGAGTCAAACTATTCGTAAATTATTCGGTCTTGGCTTGCTAATTATCAGTTCAAGTTTGTCTGTTTGTTTAATTAAATAAACAAATCCAAGCTTGGCTATTTAATGAGTCGAAGCCAAGCTTTGCAAGCTCGACATTAAGCTCGTAAATAACTCATTTATATATAGAAAAAGGATGTTTCTAACGAGAAGAAATCTAAAATGAGAAATGGCAAGAATTGATTTTTAACCGTTAGATTATAATTAAAAAATTGATTGTTGAAATTAAAACTCAGAGAGCACAACTTACATCGGTTAAAAAAGACCTTTTACATAGGTTGTACGACCGATGTTTATACAGGTGACATAGAAAGCCAGACTTTTTAAATTAGTTGTTAACCAATCCTAAAAGTTAACTTTTTAGATCGGTTCTTTAAGTAACCAATTTTAAAAAATAACTATTTAAATCAATTGAGAAAAAGAATCATGATGTATTAAAAATTGGAATTTTAATTTCAATCATTTTTTAAAAAAATTATAATCTAACAGTTAAAATTAGTTCTTCTTATTTTACATTTTAAATTTCTTTCTCATTTGAAACATTACCTCTATATATATACACACACACACACACACTATAGATATGATATTTTTTATGAAAACAATTTTGCTTCTTAAAAACATTAAATTAATGATCTAGTAATAAAATAATGATTAAATACTACATTGATAAAGTTAAAAAATTATCTAAGAGAACTTTCAAAACAAAATAATTAAGTTATAAAAGAGCTAAACAATTCAAGCTCAAGTTTAATCTTATACAAATTTCCTTGTCTCTTAGCCGAGAAGAGTGAAGAGTTGTCCTTGTTTTGGACGATACACATATCGTTGTTAAAGATGACATTGTATCCACTGTCACATCATTGACTTATGCTCAACAGATTATGCTTCAATCCTTTAACAAACAAAACATTATCTATAGGAGGATAAAGAGGAATACATACTTTACCTACACCAATTATCAAACCTTTCTGATTCCCTCCGAAAGACATAGAGCTTAGGGATTGGAACATAGTCTTCTCGCCTGTCATATGTCATGAGCAACCATTGTCCAGGTACTACGATTGGTGTTTCTTTCTTGCTATCAAGGAGATCTGCAACATAAATTATTTTGCTCTTAGGTACCCAAATCTTTTTGGATCCTTTTTCCTTGTTAGCATGTGGGTGTTGGTAATTGTTGGACGGACCCCTTAATGGGTTTCCTTTTTCCCGGAGGTCCTTGCACTTATGAGTTTCATGACCCACTTTTCCACAGAAATAGAAAACAGTGACGTCTTCACCATGTACAATCTTTTTGCCTTTGAAACCATGGCCAGATTTGTCTTGGGGTTTCTTTGTACATGACCACCAACAAATTTTCCTAGTTTATCTTTCAAGGTTTCTATCTCCTCATAAAGTTTTACAATCTCAGGAGGTAATTCCTTCAAGACCTCATGTCCCTTAAGCTTACAGTTCAAATTAGAAGACATCTTTTTGTAATGCTGACATTCCGTCCAAAGATCTAAGTTCTTTTTTTTCAGTTTATCAAGTCATCATTAACAAGGGTGCATTCTTTTTTAAGTTAGATTTTTTGTTTAAGCATTTCCTTGTGCCCTTCTTTTTAATCTTCAAGAGTTGTGGTTAAGGATTTTACCCTCTCTTGCAAGTCTTGAAAATCGTTAAGAAGAGTTTTATGTCCACTGAATACCTTTTGTCCAATAGTTCCTTGACTTCCTCACAAATAGAGGCATCTTGTACACTACCAGGCGAAATGGTTTCCAGGAAAAAATCAACTAAGTGAACTTGATGAGCTTTCTTGAGATCTTAATGCTCTCTTTCAAGATGTTGAAAACGTGTATTTATTTTTTTATAAGCTTTAGAAATGCGAGTAGAGGCAGATAACAGTTGATTGCCTTTAATTAATTCTTCTATGGATTCAAATATTACCTTTTCACCACCAGAGTTGACAGTGTCATCAGGCTAAAAGTCGTCGTCATCTAAACTTGTGTCCATTGTTGGGTCTGTTTTGTTGGTGGATGCATCAGTCATTAGACATAGGTTGGCTTTTTCCTCACTATCCTCATCAGATGAGGGATCGTCTAAGTCCTCCCAAGTGCTCATGAGGCTCTTCTTTTTGGATTTGAACAATTTTTTCTTCTTATCCTTTGGCTTTTCAAGGTCAGGACATCTCGACTTGAAGTGCCCTGGTTTCTTGCACTCATAACAAATGATTGGATTTTCTCTTTCATGTGGAATGGTCTTTTGGAAAATCCATTGAACCTGGAGGAGTTCTTGTTTCTCCACATCTTTCTGATCTTTCTTGTCATCAGACTTAGTACATCAACTTCTTCATCAGAGTCATCATCGTCAGATTCTTCTTTTGAAGCATCATTCACGGCAAAGGCTTTGGACGATGATTCTTTGGACTCATTTTGGTCTTTGAACTGTAAGGGCTAGAGATTTCCCTTTCTTTATTCCTTCATCTTAAGCAAGCTCTTGCTCATGGACTTTAAGGATTCCAACGAGCTCTTCAAGAGTCATTGAATTAAGATTTTTTATGGCTCTTAATGTTGTAACATGCGGTCTCCACTTTCTAGATAAACTTCGTAAGATTTTATCAATGTGATTATAATTGTTATAATGTCTACCTAAAGAGAGAAGCTCATTCAGAATGGTTTGGAAGCGTCCAAACATGGTTTGGATATCTTATCCATCTTCCATACTGAAGAGTTTATACTTACGTGTTAGAAGGCTCAACTTGTTACATTTGCCTTAGAGGGCCCTTCGTAAGTAATGGCTAAGGTGTCCAACAACTATTTGGCACTTCTGAAGCTATGAAATTTGGAATACTCTTCTTGAGATAAGGCGCACAACAAAGCATTTCTTGCTTGAGAGTTGAGAAGAAATTTGGACTTATGTTCATCCGTCCATCTTTCCTTGGGGATCTCATTTCTCTGAGCATCTAAAGGAATGTATTTGCCTTTTTCTACAATGTCCCACATATAGATGTGAGTGGATTCAAAGAAGGTAGTCATTCTTTCCTTCCAATAGTCATAGTTGGCTCCCTTGAACAGGGGGGTTTGTTCACAACATATCCTCCTTACATAGTTTCAGGAGTTTTCTTTGCTCTACTCTATTAAGAGCTCAACCTAGAGGCCAAGCTCTAATACCAACTGAACTACCTGAAGTACACTAGAAGGGGAGTTAAATAGTATGAAGGATAAAAACTTAGTCTTTCGAAAACTATTAAAAGTTTTTCTCAAACATATATCAATGGACGAAGGGTTTCATCCAAGGGGTTCGAAATTGCTTTGTGATTAGAAAACCAGTTCACAAAACTTGGATATGATAATGTAGAAGTGTCTTAAAGAAGAAAAAAACAAGTTATATAGAAGCAATAATGAAAACACAAAGGTTTTATACTAGTTCACCCTCCAGTTCTCCTTCAAACCTTGAAGGATTCCACTAATCAAATCTTTGATTACAACCAAGTATTCTCTAAGCCACTTATGGCTATAACGATTACTCTCTAGGCCACTCTTGGCACTACACTTAACCTCCCCTTGAAACTAAGACCCAAGTATTCTTTATCACTAAGCCACTCCTGGCTTTCACAAACAATATATGTTTGAAAGAAAATGTATTCTAATCACTCAAAGAGTGTCTACATAGTAAGCTCAAATACAATGAAACTTGTTAACTTAGCAAAGCTAAGATTCGCTCAATTTGCTTAAGTTTCTTTCATCCAATGGACTGACAACATTACAAAACTTGTTTAGTTTGTCTCAAAATATTCTCTTGCGATTAGAAAACCTTAACATGAACATCTTCAAGCTTTATATAGACTTCAAAGCTTCAATCCATTGAGAGATCTCACCTAGTCGTTGTCTAATAGCTTTGGCGCTTGACACAAGGTCTCTACTATCCAGAGAAAGTAGGGACCACAAACAATTTTTGTAGCATGTCTTCATAGAAGTATAGGTTATCAGTGTCGCCTAGTGCCCAAAGTTGACTTTTATCGTATGAATCGAAGGAAACATTAACAACATAAGAGAAAAGGAATTAAGAATGTCAAAACAAGACAATTTAAATCTTCCTTTTTGTACGCTATGGCACGAGTTTCTTACTGAGCCTATGGACGTTACTTTCTTGTGATTACTTTCATTTATTGAGGATTGATTAATTGTTCCATGCTTTTGTATTGTGAGCCAAGTGCAAAAGCACTTGTCTTCTCAGGGTTGGACGTAGAAGCAGTATCTTCAAGTGACCGATACTTTGTCTATCATCTAGAGCCATTCTATTCATGTTTTTTTGCTTGTATCTCATAGAGATAAATATGAACCTATAGCTTAAGCATGAAAGGTTAATACATAAAATTTATAAATTTGTTCTTGATCATTCTCACGAGCTTAGTCCAAGCAAATCAAGATTGTTCAGGTCAAACAAAAGAGATTAACATGCATGTAAAAAGAGTCTTAGATGTAAATGATACAACATAAGTGAGATTTGACAAGAGCTTTCATTCAATTATTACTGATGTTGGAGGGTATGAAAAGTTTCCTTGTAGTGAGAAATGCTAGGAACTATATTGATAAGGAAATACATGCAATTGGCAGAGGTGATGATGGTAAGGTAGTTAAAGGCTATTTAGCTAAGAGCAAAATAGTGTCTTTTTATATGACATTGATTTGGATAATGATTTTTAGATTAGAAATGTGTTTTGGACAGATGCAAGAAGTTGAGCAACTTATGCATCATTTTATGATGTCATTACATTTGATAAAACTCAATTATCTTACCAATAAATATAATATGCCATTTCTTGCATTTGTTAGAGTTAATAATCATGATCAGGCGATGCTACTTGGATGTGGATTACTATCTAGTGAAGACAAAAACTCTTTTGTGTGGTTATTTAAATCTTGATTATGATGCATGTCATGTATTCCTCCCCAAGCAATTATAACTAATCAATGCTATGCTACGAAAAAGGAATTTGGCATAGTGTTTCCAACAAACCATCATAGATGGTGCTTGTGGCATATAATGAAGAAAGTCCCCCAAAAGCTTTCTAGGCATAACGTGTTGGAGTGAGCCTTAAAAGCCAATCCATTTCAAGCTTATTTTATATCACGAATTTGATTTATATATATATATATATATATATATATATATGAGACAAGATCCGCTTACACAAGGTGTAAGTTTAAAGACTGACACCAAATCCTATCCATTAATTTTATGAAATTCGATGGTTGAGATTATTTAACTTTCAATTTTTTTTAAAAAAAAGTAAGAAAGTGAGTCATGTTTTCTCTCTTCTTCATCATTTTTGTTCAAGAGTTTCTTGTTTAGCCAATTGAAATTCTTGCCACAATTCAAAATTGATTCATCAATGTTTTTTAATTCAGCTAATTGAAATTTAGTAAGTTTGATTTTCCAAATATTTTCCTAATTGTTGAATCGTATCAATTTTACTATTGATTTCTTGCATGTTTTTTTTATGTTGTAGAATGACATAGGACAACTAGAATTGTTTTTATTTAGCCCATACCAATGTTGCAGTTATATTTAATTGGATTCACCATTAGGAACAGAGCTGGCACCGCAATCATTGGCTTTAATGGTCACAACATGCTCTACGGGATGCGTGGCTTCGACGATCACTATACTCTTTATGGGTCACTTTGGGTCCCGACTCTGACGACTTCTACTATGGTTTTTGTTAGCAATATCAACAGAGGAAGTTTTGTCCTCTTTATCATTTAAACCTGATCTTATAAAAAGAAAACTCCAGAGATTAGTTTCAAAACTCGTGGAGACGAAACCTTGTTTGGCTTTAATTGGATAGGCAATAGGTTTCACTAGGAATATATAACAAAGAACATGAAAAAGGTTAATAGGAAGTTGAATGATGGTATAAAACAAAATGATCCTCGTCAGAAACTCACTATTGCCATGTCAGAAAAATTATAACAACTTAGAAACCATGGTCACTTTGCTTTTACATTTTAATGGGAAAATGTAGTTAAACAAGACCTAATGGAGTGTGATATAGATTGGTGGACGGTATGTCTTAGGACGAAGTGGAGAACAACTATAAGTTTGGTGGAGGGTTAAACCCATTAGCATTTCTATGTTTCAGTCGTTCCCTTTTTTTAGTTCTTTTCCTCTTCATTTTCCCCTCCTCCTTTTACCCCTCTTTTATTTTAGCTTATTTTTCATCTCTTTTGTCTTATTTCCACTTTTTCTTCCCCTTTCCCTTTCTCTTTCTTTGTCTTATTTCCGATCTATCATTGAGTTCATCTACCAACGACCCCAATTAACTTGGGTTAAAGGTATTGTTGATGTTGATCTTGATGTTGAAAAACTATTTCTTCTCTCCTTTTCCACACCTTCTATCTTCTCTCTCATCTGTCATCTCTCAATTTCTTAACTGTTCTTCTTTACCTCTCTTTCTCTCCTCATTGATGGGTTCCCTTTTATTCTACATAACATAACAATAATGGACGCCTAAGTAGACCAATTCTACATCACATTCCGCATTACTTGAGACTACAAATTCAATCAAGATACTTCCTACCAATTCTTCTGCGTTCAGCGACAAGTAAAATTAGAATATGAAATTCCCAATTCTTCTATAATTTGATAAAATAAAATAAACAAATAAGCTATTGAAGTTGGTGTGCCTTTAACTCACGTCATAACGCCTCCCACACTTCCTCCATGGCCAGCCGATGTGGAGAGAAAGAGGAACAAAAAAAGGAGTTCCTCGTCACCAGCAACGAGAGAAAGGGATCGAGATAGAGAAAAAAGTCATGTAATCAATGGACAAGGAAAGAGAACGTGTGGAAGAGAGAAATTTTTAGAAAAAAAAAATAAAATGGTGAAGTACAATAATATTTCTCAACTAAGTTTTGAAAAACAAAAGAATTAGATAGGTTTTTTGTCCAAAATTTGTGGTGTTGGTTGCTAATGTGCTCATACTAAAAAAGAATGTGTGTGTGCATTAGAAAATCGTTACACCCACACATGAGACATTTTAGTTATTATATTATTATTTATTGTATGATATATTAATGTCTTTAGAATAAGCGGGCTATTTGATGATGTGAAATTCATTGAATAATAAAACACAATTCTTAAAGTTTCTCAAGTCAAGTATTATTGTCAATCAGAATAATAATAATTCATTAACACTATTGTATGAAAACCATGATGATTGCATCCCATTGGTGATGGATATAAGATATCAAGCTGCCAAACAAGTGTAAATATTAGAATAACATTTAAACTAAACTGACCCACTGTGAGAAGATTTCATAATAGTTATGTTAGTGTAATAAACGCTTCTCATGGTAACCATAATGTGATAGTAATCCTTTGACTTGAAGTCACTACGCTTCCTACATGTAGGAGTTGTGTAAACATAAAAAGTAGATGAAGATGAAGACTCTTAGTTTATTTTGCTGATGATGTATTTGTATTAAGGAACCTTAGTCATTATTAGGATGTTTGTTTGTACTTAAAATGCTTAAATGTGTTCAGTAAATCATGCATACATGCATCCTAGACTAGGAAAAGTAGTGTAAAATATAGGAACACTTTACACTTAACCAAGAGGGGGGGTGAATTGGTTAGACTTGGTAAATTAAAATTTTCTTAAAACAAAATCAGAGTTTTCCCTTAGGATCTTTATCACTTTTGAAACCAAGAATCCTTATTCAATCAAATGTTCAGTCCAAGGTATCCAATAGCTCAAAATTAAATTAATAAACAAAGCAAGACAATCAAGTTGAACAGAATATAATCAAGAGAGAAATCAAGATCAAAGCACATAAAATTTATTATTGGTTCACTTCAAACACTATGAAGCTACATCCAGTTTTCTTCCACTCAACACTAGAATGGAGTTCCACTATTGCAATTTTATGTTCTTACAAGTAATTACAAAGTCTTTCTTTATCCACCCTAGATAATGTTTAGAAATCTAAAACACTATTAGATTCTTAGAGACAACCCACTGAGAACACTACTCAGCACAACTCCTAGAGAAACTCTATCTCTAGATTACAAGCAAGAAACCCAATTACAATAGACAATCAAATACAAGTTCACAAAAGAATTACAACCACAAAGTTTAAGGAAAGAAATTACCTGATGATCCAGTGAATGACATGCAAATGAATGAATACAACAGGTCGAATAATGAAAACAATCTCAGAACATCACTTTCCTTATCCTTTGAAAAGAATCTTCTTGCTTCAAGAATCACTTAACAACCCATAAGCGTTTTAATGAGAGCAAGAACTCATAGAACCCAAAATATCACTAAGAATGTGTTTAGAAAGCTTATCTATGCTCAGAATACGAAATTGATCAAGTTATTAAACAAGCTGAGCAAGGGTTCTATTTATAACAAACTTTCTAACCGTCAGTAATCGATTACATACGCTCCTTTAATTGATTATTTTGCTTATGTAATTGATTATTTCAAGACTGTAATCGATTAAACTATTCAACAAACTTCTGGATTTGAGCAACGAACAGAATAATCGATTATTCCATCTTGTAATCTATTAAGACAGGAAGCTTCATAATTTGAAATATACTATGTAATCGATTACGGATTCTGGTAATCGATTAAGACAGGAAGCTTCACAAACTTGAAATACACTATGTAATCGATTATGGATTTTGGTAATCGATTAAGATAGGGAGATGATTTTTTTTGTTTAGTCTATGTAATCGATTATAGCTCATTGGTAATCGATTAAAATGTTCATCAAGGCAGTTTATATGTGAACCAAGGTAGAATAATCGATTAAGCAGATACGTAATCGATTACATTGTTCTTGAAAAGTTTTCCAGAATGCACTAAAAACAAAATAATCGATTCTTATCTTGATGTAATCGATTAAACCAGTAGAAAACTTATTTTTCCAAAAACCTTTGATTTGATTCAAAAACTTAAACAGTTTTATCAAAGCCTTGTGAATTCTATTTCTTAAACTAATTGACTTAATGAATGATATGAATGCAATGCACTTGGATCACCAGAAATGCTTCTTCCATTTACATTTAATCACAAGTTATTCTTCAATACTTCAAGGCATGTTAAAAGCTAAAACCAAGCTTGATTCTTTGTCCATTCTTCAAGTGATTCCTTTGAAACCAACAATCTCCCCCTTTTTGGCTTTAAACATGCCAAATCTTCAGTTGATTAATAGTAAGGCTTGGAGTTAATTATGAATCAAGTTGAAGAAACTTAAGCTTTGCAAACTTGAAAATTTTCAATGCCTTTGCCAAGAACAAGTGTTAAAAGCATTTGTGATTCAAGTAGCATTCAATTACAAGTCATATATATTGATTAGCTTCCTTTTAACATCATAGCTCCCTCTAAATTTTAGCATCCATTCAGTTTAAGATTTTGGACAAAAATGAATCAAAAAACAGGGGCAAACAGAGTATGATACAGAACATGCTTAATTATTCACTTCTCCCCTTTAATCAAACATTTCTCCCCCTATTTGGCTTGTTAAAAGGCAAAAACAGTAAAGGCACAGCAGATAATGAACTGAAAGTATTATATAAAGCTTTAAGGGAGCCAATACAAATTAAAATTTAAAAATACTATAGTTCAAACACATAAAAACATAAAATTTAAAGCAAACTACATAAGTCTAGAATTCTACAGATGCATTATCATTCATGTTTGCTTCTATGGAATCTAGCCTTTCCCTTATTTCTTCTAAAGTCTCATGAATTTCAGCTTTGAAGTCTTCTTGTATCTTAAGCATAGAGTTCATCTTCTCCAGCATCAAGGACTCAAACTGGGAATAGAGAGGCTATTGAGGATTCCTTGCCTCATTTTCTGAATCCGCAGCAACTTGATCTTCAACAGCAGCAGCAACAGCAGGAGGGGCTTAACCAGCCATGATGCACCCATCAGGGGTTTTCCTCATCCCCATTTTGGTGAAATGCTTCTCCTTGATCAGGCTGTTGGAGGAGTTGGTGTTATCAACCACTTCATTTTCAACATCTATGTTGAAGTGGTCAATGAATCTAGAGACAAGCACAAGGGAAGGGAATGAATAATTAACCAATCTCTTAGACTTAAGCATTATTTCTTGAAAGATAAGCACCCAGTTCATGGGTATGTTATTCTTCAACCCATAGACAAACTGAAGGTCTTCATCCGTTGTTTGGGCATGATTGGTAGCCCTTGGGGTGACCATATAGGTGATGATGTAATGGAGGAGTCTATCCTCAGGAGTCATGGGTCCAATACCCAATCTATTCCTAAGTTGCATGTGTGGATCATGCAACATCTCCCTATATGTGTCCATTTTGCTGTACCCATTAGGTTCCTCATTAAACCTCCTAGCCCCCTCACAAATAACTCCAGCCACAGACTCCCAAATCTTAGGGGTAATCTCCAATGTCACACCCTTGACTTTGGAGACCATATTCCCCTGCATAGACCCTTTGGCACAGGTGTAGAACACCTTCACCAAATCAGGGTAGAAAGTACCCTTCATTTCTAGAAATCTTCTAAGCCCTTGGGCTTCGAAGTAGGCTGGGAATTGGAAACTTCTCTTATAAACCAATCTAACTCTAGGTATTTAGGAGAGGCTACAGGTTTGGTTGCATTGAACTCTAAGTAGTTCATCTTATCAGACTTTGTGGAGAACTGGGTTAGAAGAAGACTCTCCTACTTTCCTCTTAGAGGACCTAGCCCTTTTTGGTGTATGGTTTGACATAGTTTCAGGATGTTGTATTGAACACAAGAAGCATTGAAAACTCAGAAGGTTCAGATAAGAAATAGACAATGGTGCAAATGGTTTGTTGAAGCAATGCATTATTTATAGGCACAATAAGGCTCCTAACGTTCATAATTTTGAAAAATAGTTGTTGGTGACAGTTAAGGCACTTCAATGGCCTTGGATTTGCTTTGGATTTGGTTGGGCAGTTACATTTTCAGAGAAAAAACTGTCAGAGCACGTTCAACAGCATAAATAATCGATTATTTCCTCAAGTAATCGATTATTTCAGCACATTTGGGATACAAAAATTACACATAGTAATCGATTATCCCGTGTGGTAATCGATTATTTTCCTACCAGTCAAAGGTAGAAGATGACATGTAATCGATTATATGCTAATGTAATCGATTATATTATAGATTTGGGAATTTTATTAAGCATCAGAGCTTTGTGTAATCAATTATCCCGAATGGTAATCGATTATTCCAAGAAGGTAAAAAATTTTAAGCTTGTGGGTAATCGATTATTCCAGTGTGATATTTAAACTAGAAATGGTTTTTTATATATATAATAATCGATTATCCCGATGTGTAATCGATTATTCCAGAGGGAGTTAATTTCAGAAACATGAAGAGTAATCGATTACCAGATCAATGTAATCGATTACAAGAGCACAACTTGCACACATAATGTGATTTTTGATTAATTTAATCGATTAACCCATGGTGTAATCGATTATTACAACAAATGTATCAAAAACAGAGCATTTTAGTAGATCAAATCGAATTTCAATCATTCAATGATGAATGCAACGGTGAGGCTTCAAATAGTCATGGAAAAGCATACATTTAACCAAGATAGCATATATTGTTCTCATCAAGAATGCCTAGCATGTTTCTAAGTGCATAAAATCTATCTTTTGGCAAAGGTTTAGTGAATATGTCAGCTAGTTGATTATGGGTATCAATGAACTCAACCTTGATGTTACCTTTCTGCACATGGTCTCTTATGAAATGATGTCTAATTTCAATGTGCTTGGTCCTTGAGTGCATGACAGGATTCTTTGAAATGTTTATTGCACTTGTGTTGTCACAAAGTAATGGTATCTCCTTAAGATCAACTCCATAATCTTGCATTTGTTGCTTAAGCCATAGGCTTTGTGCACAGCAACTCCCAGCTGAGATATATTCAGCCTCAAGAGTTGACAAGGCCACACAAGCTTGTTTCTTGCAATGCCATGATATGAGTGAGCTTCCAAGGAGATGACAAGTTCCACTTGTGCTTTTCCTATCAAGTTTACATCCTGCAAAATCAGAATCAGAATATCCAATAATATTTATTGGTGCACCTTTAGGATACCATAGCCCAACTTTGGGTGTTGCCTTGAGGTATTTGATGATCCTTTTGACTGCTGTAAGGTGAGACTCTTTTGGATTTACTTGATATCTTGCACATAAGCAAACACTTAGCATAATATTTGGTCTACTAGCTGTCAAATATAGTAAGGAGCCAATCATTCCTCTATATTTGGATTCATCCACCTTTTTCCCTTTTTCATCTGAATCAAGGTATGTTGAAGTTGCCATAGGAGTTGTAGCATCTTTGCTTTTCTCCATCTCAAACTTCTTGATGACTTCAAGGCAATACTTTGATTGATTGAGGAAAGTTCCATTCTTTATTTGCTTAACTTGAAGTCCTATAAAGAATGTTAACTCTCCCATCATAGACATCTCAAACTCTTTTTGCATAGCTGCAAAAAATTCTTTACAAAGCATTTGATTAGTTGAACCAAAGATAATGTCATCAACATATATTTGAACCAATAGGATATTATCCTTATGCCTCTTGATGAACAAGGTTTTATCAACATTTCCCCTTGCAAAAGATTGATCAACTAGGAACTTACTCAATCTTTCATACCATGATCTTGGAGCTTGTTTCAGACCATAGAGGGTCTTTTTCAATTCAAAAACATGATTAGGATGTTTAAAATCAGAAAAACCTGGAGGTTGTTCAACATATATGTCCTCGTCTATGTAACCATTCAAAAAGACACTTTTGACATCCATTTGATAAAGTTTGAAATCCATTAAGCATGCATATGCAAGTAATAGCCTAATTGCTTCCAATCTTGCAACTGGAGCAAAAGTTTCCTCATAGTCAATGTCTTCCTCTTGGTTGTAACCTTTAGTAACCAATCTAGCCTTGTTTCTTACTATGATTCCACTTTCATCAAGTTTGTTCCTAAAAACCCACTTGGTACCAATAGGCTTAATTGATGAAGATCTAGGAACAAGTTCCCAAACTTCATTTCTTTTAAATTGATTCAGTTCATCATGCATGACATGCATCCAATGTTCATCTTGCAAGGCATGGTTAATATCTTTAGGTTCAATTTGAGATACAAAAGCCATGTCACAACATAAATTTCTAAGAGAAGATCTAGTAGAGACTCCCTTTGACACTTCACCAATAATATTGTCTAGTGAGAGGTCTCTTGTAGTTCTCCATTCTTTTGGCCTTTGGTTGGAAGTTGATGGAAT
>PYAF01005723.1:285123-304820 GCA_007407185.1 Glycine tomentella
CTCTTTTGAGGGGTTAGATTCATCACAAATTACATGGACAGATTCTTCCATGCACATTGTTCTTTTGTTGAAGACTCTATATGCTTTACTTTGCAATGAGTATCCAAGAAATATGGCTTCATCAGCCTTTGCATCAAACTTTTCTAGTGATTCTTTCCCATTATTTAAAACAAAACACTTGCAGCCAAAAGTTCTTAAATGAGAAATATTGGGTTTTCTTCCTTTGTGTAACTCATAAGGTGTTTTTTTCAAGATGGGTCTTATGAGTAATCTATTTAAAGTGTAACAAACAGTGCTTACTGCATTAGCCCAAAAATACTTTGGTAAATTAGTCTCATTTAGAAGTGTTCTTGCACCTTCTTCAAGTGATCTATTTTTCCTCTCCACAATACCATTTTGTTGAGGTGTTCTTGGAGCTGAAAAGTTATGGTTAATTCCATTTTTTTCACAGAATTTTTCAAAATGTTCATTTTGGAATTCTCCACCATGATCACTTCTAATTGAGATAATTTTACACCCTTTCTCATTTTGAACAAGTTTGGCCAATTTTCTGAAAGCATGGAAAACATCACTCTTGAATTTCAAAAACAAAGTCCAAGTAAATCTAGAGTAGTCATCAACAATAATAAGTCCATAGTAGTTACCACCTAAACTCATGGTTCTAGAAGGACCACACAAATCAATGTGCAGTAATTCTAGTGGTCTTAAGGTAGAAACAATGTTTTTACTTTGAAAAGAGATTTTGGTTTGTTTTCCTTTTTGACATGCATCACATAGTTTGTCCTTTTCAAATTTGAGTTTTGGTAGGCCATTTACTAAGTCTTTTTTAATAAGTTTATTCATATGGTGCATGTTAATGTGGTTAGCTCTCCTATGCCACAACTATGTTTCATCTAACTTACTCATTAAGCATGTAGTCTTGTGGAATAATGCATGGTCTATGGAAAGCAAATAAATGTTACCTTTTCTTTTGCCAATGTGGATTACTTCTCCACTTTTACCATCACATATGATGCAGCAATCTTGATTGAAAGAAATTTTAAAACCTTTATCGCATAATTGACTTATGCTTAGTAGATTATGCTTTAAGCCTTCAACATAGAGTATATTGCTGATTTTTGAGTTCAAGCTGTCACCAATGTTTCCTTCACCTATGATCTTCCCTTTGTTGTTGTCTCCATAAGTAACATAGCCCCCATCTTTAAGTGTAAGATTTTTGAGCAAGGACTTGTCACCGGTCATATGTCTTGAGCAGCCACTATCAAGATACCATATGGAAGAGCTTGCTCTAAGACATACCTACAAAAAGAACAAATCACTTCATAGGAGAAGGTACCCAATTGAGTTTGGGTCTAAAGGGGTTAGTTGCTTACTTTTTCTTTTCTACCCAAATACACTCACCATTTGGGACATAAAATCTTCTTGCAAAACATTGGTAAGATGTATGTCCTTTCTCCATACAATAGTGACAAACAACAGCTTCATATGAATTTCTAAAGAACCTCTTTTGATTGAATCTTGGTTTCTTCCTCTTCTTCTGTTTTGGAGGTACAAATGTTGTCTTTTGAACACTTTTAAAACTCTTTTTGTACCCCAATCCAGAAGTGTCACCAAACTGTTTTTGAGCACTCAACATATCATTCAAATCACATTTTCCTTTGTTGAGTTTTTCCAAGATATTAATCAACTCATTGTTCTTTAAAACAATCTGCATATATTTTTCTTCTTGATTAAGTCTATACTCATCAAAAACTTTTTGCAGCATTTCATATTTGTAAATAGTTGTAGAGGAAGAGGCACAAACACAACCACTTGATTTATAGCTTGAAGTAAGTTTTTCATTTTCTTCCTTCAAGTTACAAACTTTAGTTTGTAATTCCATTATTTTTGCAAGATGATCCTCAAGGTTTTTCTTAAGCTTATTGTTGGATTTAGCAAGCTTTTTAGCCTCTTTATGCATCTCTTGAAAAGCAAAAATGGCTTGATCAAGTTTAGAGGCTACCTCATCTTCTTCATCTAAGAGATCATCATTCTCTTCATTGACAATTGAAGTAAGACACATGTTAGCTTCTTCTAATTCAGTGGAGGATTCTGAAGTTGTAGAATCATTGTCCTCCCAAGCAATGTAGGCTCTTCTTGGCTTTGCTTCTCTCTTACCTTTGCTGTCACTTTGTTGTTTCTTCAAGTAGATTGAACATTCTGATTTTATGTGGCCAAGTTTACGACATTCAAAGCATGTGAAGTTGTTGTCAATCTTCTTGATGTTGCTAGTGTTGTTGTTGGTATTGCTCTTGTTGTTTCTTGTGAGTCTTTTGCCCTTATTCTTCTTTAGAAATTTGCTGAACTTTTTCACAATCAAGTTCATGCTTTCTTCATCTTCCTCATCACTTGAGTTTTCTTCTTTTTCTACCTTAGGTGCTACAAACTTTAGTGCAATTCCTTTGCTTTTTCTATCTACATCTTCACCAAAGGTTAGTTGAGATAATTCTAATTCATACTCAAGTAACTTACCAAAAATAGCAGCCATGGTCATTTGTGAGAGATCATTAGATTCTTTTATAGCTGTCACTTTTGGTTGCCATGCTCTAGTGAGACACTTCAAGATTTTGATGTTCAATTCTTCAACATCAAAGGTCTTCCCAAGTCCTAAGAGATGGTTCACTATGTGTGTGAATCTTGTTTGGAGTTGAGAGATGCTTTCATTTTGGTTCATCTTGAACATCTCATATTTATGTATCAAAGAGTGCTTTCTTTATCTCCTCACCTTTTCAGTTCCTTCATGAGTGATTTCTAGCATCTCCCACATCTCCTTGGCACTTGTACATCTAACTGTTCTGAAGAATTCATCAGAAGAAAGAGCAGAAGTTATTATATTCTTGGCTTTAAAATCATACTAAGCCATCCTTTTTTCTTCATCATTCATCTCATCCCAATCTTTAGGAATCATGTTATTATCAACAACTTTGATTGGTACCCTAGGACCTTTTTCAATTGCATTCCAAGCACCTGGATCATTAGATTGAATAAAGATCTTCATTCTATTTTTCCAAAAACTGAAATGCTCCCCCTCAAACAAAGAAGGTCTGCTTAAGGAGGCACCTTCCTTGAAGGTTATTTGTGAAGTATTCATTTTTGAAAGAAAGTGATCTTGAGTAACTTTCAAGACCTAGCTCTTGATGCCAATTGTAAAATATAAGAACACTTCACACTTAACCAAGATGGGGGGTGAATTGGTCAGACTTGATAAATTAAAATTTTCTTAAACAAAATCAGAGTTTTCCCTTAGCATCTTTATCACTTTTGAAACCAAGAATCCTTATTCAATCAAATGTTCAGTCCAAGGTATCCAATAGCTCAAAATTGAATTAATAAACAAAGCAAGACACTCAAGTTGTACAGAATATAATCAAGAGAGAAATCAAGATCAAAGCACACAAAATTTATACTAGTTCACTTCAAACACTATGAAGCTACATCCAGTTTTCTTCCACTCAACACTAGAATGGAGTTCCACTATTGCAATTTTCTGTTCTTACAAGTAATTACAAAGTCTCTCTTTATCTACCCTAGATAAAGTTTAGAAATCTAAAACACTATTAGATTCTTAGAGACAACCCCACTGAGAACACAACTCAGCACAACCCCTAGAGAAACTCTATCTCTAGATTACAAGCAAGAAACCCAATTACAATAGACAATCAAATACAAGTTCACAAAAGAATTACAACCACAAAGTTTAAGGAAAGAAATTACCTGATGATCCAGTGAATGACATGCAAATGAATGAATACAACAAGTTGAATAATGAAAACAATCTCAAAACATCACTTTCCTTATCCTTTGAAAAGAATCTTCTTGCTTCAAGAATCACTTAACAACCCATAAGTGTTTTAGTGAGAGCAAGAACTCATAGAACCCAAAATATAACTAAGAATGTGTTTAGAAAGCTTATATATGCTCAGAATACGAAATTGATCAAGTTATTAAACAAGCTGAGCAATGGTTCTATTTATAACAAACTTTCTAACCGTCAGTAATCGATTACATAAGCTCCTTTAATTGGTTATTTTGCTTATGTAATCGATTATTTCAAGACTGTAATCGATTAAACTGTTCAACAAACTTCTGGATATGAGCAACGAACAAAATAATCGATTATTCCATCTTGTAATCGATTAAGATAGGAAGCTTCATAACTTGAAATACACTATGTAATCGATTACGGATTCTGTAATGGATTAAGACAGGAAGCTTCACAAACTTGAAATACACTATGTAATCGATTACAGATTCTGGTAATCGATTAATGCAGCAAAACATGTTAAGCATAAGCATATGATATAATCGATTACTGTCTTTGGTAATCGATTAAGACAGGGAGGTGATTTTTTCTGTTTAGCCTATGTAATCGATTACAGCTCATTGGTAATCGATTAAAATGTTCATCAAGGCAATTTATATGTGAACCAAGGTAAAATAATCGATTAAGCTGATACGTAATCGATTACATTATTCTTGAAAAGTTTTCCAGAATGCACTAAGAAAAAAACAATCGATTCTTATCTTGATGTAATCGATTAAACCAGTAGAAAACTTATTTTTCCAAAAACCTTTGATTTGATTCAAAAACTTAAACAGTTTTATCAAAGCCTTGTGAATTCTATTTCTTAAACTAATTGACTTAATGAATGATGTGAATGCAAAGCACTTGGATCACTAGAAATGCTTCTTCTTTTTACATTTAATCACAAGTTATTCTTCAATACTTCAAGGCATGTTGAAAGCTAAAACCAAGCTTGATCCTTTGTCCATTCTTCAAGTGATTCCTTTGAAACCAACAAGTAGATCAATATTACTCTACATGTTAATCATTGAATTGATCATTGATGTTAAGCCTTAAAGAGTTGAAATTAGTAACTTAGTTTTTAAAATCACTAAGTTTCGACTCTGCATCATGATAATCGACTATATGCTATTATAGTCGACTATATCGAGCCTTTGAACTCTCAAAATTGAGAATAGCTCATAGATAGTTGACTATCTGAAGTGTCTAATCGATTATTTGGTTCTAAAGAAAGTTTTAGCTTTTGCAAACAGTTGATTAAACGGTAATATAATAAACTATATGTTCTTCATAAAACCAAGGTGATTGGAAGAACAATTTAGTTGACTAGCTTTATGGCATAATCAACTATTTTAGTTTCGAGGCTATAAAAATGAGTTTTTTTTGAAGGATTTTGGTGTGACACCATTTTCTCTCATATTTTTCCATTGCGTTTTCACTAAGAGAGTTTCTAAAAACCTCAAAGTGTCATCACCACCTTGATCCTTACTGAATACATCATTTCATATGAACTCAATGGATCTTGGCATGGACCATGAAGAGTAGTTTGAGGCTACATAGGGAGTATTTCAAATATTTCATGTCTTCCACAGACAAGGCGAAATATTTCCTTAAATGCTATTTTGTTTTTCATTTTTCATTGAGTAGGATTCTCAATGGTTTGCATGTAGTAGGTTTTCTACATGTGTTTTAGATCTTGATAGGTTTTTTGTTTTCAAGAGTTTAGGTATTTGTGGTGTGCATTTCCTTGTAACTTTGTATAAATCTCAAAAGGATATAGTGGAGAGATTCAAGTGGGTTACTTGAATCAATTGGAGTTAGATTTCCCAGAAACGAAACCAATATAAATTGTTGTATGCATCTTTTCCTTGAACCTTTAATCTCTTGTATTGCTTCTTGCATAAGATTTTTATCTTTTGAGAGATTTGAATAATTATTGTTCATAATTGGGTAAGTGTTTGTTTGATTTTAAGGAATCAAAGAGTATTTGTAACACACCTATATCTCTTGGATAAATTGGATTAAGGAAAGCATTTGCAAAAAGTTTAAATTTGGGGTCATAAATTGTTTTGGAACCAAATCACCCCTATATTGGTTTATGATAATTCTTGCCATTATTTATAACAATTGGTGCTCAAAGCTTTATTTTATAGTCATTCAAACAGTTATAAAAAAAGATCCTCATAATGGCTGGAAATCATCAAACCTTTGCGAAAGGTGCTTCTATAAATTGACCCCTTCTTTTTTTCAGAGAAAACTATCCATTTTGGAAAGTACCGGTGCGTAAAAAAAGTTTGGCTCACACTAGGACAAGTGTACCCTACACAATAATAACAATGGACTTGAAAGTCTGAATATCAAACCCATAGGATTGGTTGTATTCCTAATTAGTCATGTTTATTAAACTAACAATTGAAGAGGATTTAAATAATTTTATGGTTTGGTTGTAGAAGAAAAAAATAAGCAAATGTAAAGAGAGGTTTTGAGTGATGATAAGAATAACTAGGGGTTATGACTCACTAGTACCAATTTTCCCCCAATCCCAATCCTAATGAAATTTCTTCCCCATTTAATTATCAATTCTCAAAATCAACTAAAGTCTATGATCAAGGTCAGAAGATGCTTATTGCCTTAAATCAATACCCCAATGATCATGGATCTATCAATTTAAGTAAAAGGATAAAATCAATTATATGGATGATTAATTAAAGATTAACTATTTTATTGGAGATTACCCAAATTTTTAATCATGTAATTTGGTGCAAAACATTCTCTACCTAGATTTACCAATTGCATGCAGATGACCACTACTATGCAATTGATTAAGTATTAGAATGACTGGTTCTAAATAAATAGTAAAAACAAGGATGAAACTTAATTAACATAAAACAATGAGGGATTCCATTAAGAATAAGGAAAAGAGTACATTTGGACAGTTACATCATAACCTCCGAATTAAGGGGACTAGCCGCTCATGATCAAAGCAAAACTAGCAATCATATATGAGATAAACATAGACATACAAATAGGTAGGAGGGATGATCACAATCCATCCTAACGGTGTTGTCCATGCTTCATAGCTCTCAAAAGCCTCAAGATTCTCTCAAATTCATAAAAAGATAAAAGTGAACAAAATATTATTTTTTAGAAAGTCTATAGACTTATATATAGCTTCCTAAAGATATTTGCATGAAAAGACACACTAGATCGTGGTAAATCCACCATGGTCGTGGTTGCGAGTGATGTTGAAGCTCTAGGCCATTATGGAATGACTATGGCCCTCTTGGTTGACCACGACCCTTATAAATTGACCATGACCATTGTTGGATCTTTGATGTTGTCAAGGAGGATTGTTATCATCTAATTGTGGTCGTGCTAATTACCACGACCGTGATAAAGTGTAGAGTTTTCAAATCTTCATAAAATTGTGTAATTTCCAACTCTTTCACTTAATTGAGCGGTTGTGCTTCTGCAATGCACAACTAGTGTCAAAATGTGAGTTCTGCCAAGAAAATACATGTAAAAAGACACAAAATATCACTCAAAAAGTGTTTTATCAAGTATGCATGAGCATTTTTCTTGAATCCGTTGATAGAGGAGTATAGATGTTGTTGTAAATGGTCCTTACATTCCTAAAGTTATTGTTGATGGAAAAGAGGTAGAAAAGTACCTTAACTCTTGGACACCAGAAGAAAATAGGCGTGCTCAATATAATGTTAGAGCTGAAAATATTCTTGCCTTTGCTTTAACATTAATGAGTTTTATTGTGCTTCTCAATCTGTAGATGCCAAAGAAATTTGGGAAATCTTAGAAGTGACTCATGAAGGTACTATGTAAGTCAAGAGGGCAATAAAGAACACTCCTATGCAAGAATACAAATGTTTAGAATGTTACCGAAGAAAGCATTTATGATGTCCATAAGCGTTTTATACATGTGGTGAATCATTTGTTGGCTTTTGGCAAAACATTTGAAAGAGATGAGTTTAATTTAAAAGTTTTGAAAAGTCTCAATAGAACATGGCAACCCAAAAGTAGAATGATATTCAAATCTAAAGATTTAACTACAATGACAGTAGCTACACTTTTTGACAAGCTAAGAGAATATGAGTTAGAGCTTAGGAGACTCAAGGATGAAGAAGTTGAAAAGAGAAAGAATAGATTAGACTTAAAGACAAGTACATCACATCATGTAGCTAGTGATGAAGACCCTTAAGAAAATTTAGATAATGAAAATCTGAGTTTGGTTGATAAGAAATTCTCTAAGTTCATGAAGAAGAAAGGAAGAGACAAAAGGAACTTTCAAAAGAAGAGCACAAGAAAAAGTGATTCTACTCCCACAACCTACACATGCTTTGACTGTGAGAAGCAAAGTAAAAAAAAAAAACAAATTGTCCAACCTACCTCAAGAAACAACAAGGAGGTGATAATAAGCTAGAGAAGCCATTTAAGAAGAGAAAAGCATACATAGCATGGGATGATCATGATGCTAGTTCTTCAAGTGACTCAAGTGAGGAAGAAGAAACAAACTTATGTCTCATGGCTGACATTGATGAGGATGGGACCAAAAGTAATGTAAGTGACTCTTGATACATTCAAAGATGAAGAAGCACAAAGACTCACCTTTGTGAACAAGACTCTAAAGGCCAAGTTAGATGGCATATTGAAAATTTTACCACTCTAGAAAAGGAAGTCTATGATTTAAGAAAAGAAAAAGTGGATTTAGAAAAATCCATTGATGACTCCACTTGTAAATATAAATCTAGCAATATTGTTTCTAGCTCAAATTGTGAAAATTGTAAGCATCTTCAATGCAAAGTTGATTATCTTGAAAAGACACTCGCAAAGTTCACAAGTGGAGCAAAATTGGAAGCCTTGTTGGGTTCTAAAAAGTGTGTCATGGGTAAGGCTGGAATTGGTAGGGCTTAGATAGAAAAAAAAAAGCCTATAAGAATTTATTTAACTTCTCTACTGTAACACCCCAAATTTCTAGATCAAAACATTGATTGGAAAACTCTCGTTAATTATTTTTATTCTTGAAATACATGTCAATAAATCAATACCTTCTTCAAAACCCGAGTAATATATATATATATATATATATATATATATATATATATTGAAAACATATGCAGATAAACTTCATCTCTGGTAATAAATCCTATTAAAACTTATAAAAGCACATTAACATCATTTCTTGAAAGTTAGTAGAATTTAAAAAAAAATTGTAGCAGGTTACATTAATCGTGGCCTTTAGAAAGATATGAACCTTGCAACAAAATAATTTAATACAAGGATGAAACATAGTCTTTATACATAATAATAAAAAGTATCATAAGACTGTGTCACCGGAAAATAAAATGTAATTACAACCTATAGATGTCATAAAGTAAGTGTAACATGTAAATCTGTAACAAATATGACTATCTGAACCTAGGTACACCCAAGATACCAAACTGTATCTAAGACGGATCCTCAGAAGGATCATCCCTCTTTAGATGAAGGCTCTAGCTGCCATAACAACTATCTGTACTCCTCTATCTCCACAAGCATGAGATCATCATGGTCTCCTCTGACATCGGTACTTAAAAGTTGTTGGTTGTAGGGGTGAGTCCTCTATTCCTCAAACACCACAAACAACACACAAAGCATACAACTTACATAACCATGACATATGGTTTTTCTAGGCAAACAACATCCTGATGCCCTAGAGCGCATAACTATCACTCTTGAAATAGTCAATACTACACTTGACATCATTGATAATCACACTAGACACAATTGACTGTCACACTCGACACATAACAGGGCCCAACAATGCCACCAAGCCTCCCAGGTATTGGTGGTCTTACACAACCACATGGATGATAGTTGGGAGTGATCGCCACATACGGGTACAACATATACCGAACCCAAGCTCCCAACTCCAAAAAGTATAGTCTTAGAGTTCTTCAGGAGTAGCAAAGTGAGGCCTGTGAGTTCCTCACGCAAAATGAGTGCACCAAATGTTAGGTAGTCACTACTCACTAGTTCCCCTAGGTTCTTCAAACCTCTCTGTCCATTATACCTCAGTGTTGTACCCTGTAAATCATCACATTTTCAACATAAACCTCATAATCTCACAGATGAAACATAATCATATACCTTACCATCTTATAGATGGAACATAACCACATACCTTACCATCTCACAGATGGACCATAATCATATACCTCACCATCTTATAGATGGAACATAACCATATACCTCACAATATTATAGATAGAATCTAACCATAATCACACCATCTTACAGATGATTCCTAATAACAAAACACGTCATCTCATAGATTGGACAAAATTAACAGTTCCTTACTCTTCCTTCAATCTTCTTGCATCTTTCCACCGCACTGCGTGCGTAGCCTTCATGCCGCATACATCACACAAAACAAAATTCATACACACACACATAGAGGCGTGGCTCAAGCCTATGTACTACTCTTAAGGAAATATTCTAGGTCCTTTAAGTGATAGAAATAACTTTTAACACAAATCTACTAAAAATCCAGCAGCATTACAACTTTATTTACAACATCCCAAAATTTATAACAAGCAATTTGCCGAGTGTCGAACACCCTTGAACCCAAACCGCAATGCGTACAGATAAAATGATAATATACCTATATATAAAAAAATATAAATTCACACACTATATATATAATTTTTGGAGTTCACACTTTGTCGATCTTATCATTCAACAATAATAATAATATACAGGCCTTTCAGAAAATGTATCAGCGGAAAAATCATCACAGTTTCGGAGCATGCATCAATCATTAGAGTTTGTAGTTTATCTAAGCCATCATATAATAATTAAATCAACAGTTCCAAAAATAAATAATTATAAGGAAACGTTATCCAAATGCACAGTTTTAAATGTTAAACTGTCTATTGTGTAAAATCACTTTGTCGCTTAGTTTTACAAAGTTTTGTTCCTACTTAATCTCAGTGCTCTCGGTGTTCTAGGAATCGGTTTTTCACAAATCTTATATGCTACTCTACATTTTCACACCTAACAAACTCATTTTTAAGGTCATAACTTTAATAAAACCACTCTATACATCTCTCACTGCCAGATTATTATCGTGACAGATTTTATCTGGTAAAAAATGTTCTAAAACTTGTTTTATTCATAACTTTTGTTAGAAAACTCCGATTTAGGTGAAATTTAAGGCTAACCTTATGTTTTAACACTCAAAGAACTCATTTTTGGCGTAAAAAACTCAAGGAAAATAGCTTAGAACACAAATCCAGAATAGGGAAGCAAGCACAAAAATTTCAAGACAACAACATGTTCAAGGAAGTTTAACAACAAACATAGTGTTCAGGAGTTGGAGAGACCCCCCTTACCTCTTGTAGTCTCCACGAAATTTAGAAGGAAGAATGAGGGAGTTTAGATTCAAGTTTTCAACCTTCAAGAGTGCAAAATCAGATTTTGAAACTACAAGTGAGAATAGAGCAAGAAAATGAAGTGAAAATCAAGCTTAGAGTTGAAAATGGAGGTAATTTACCTAAGCTTGATGAAGAAGGGCTCAAGAACACTTGGTAAATCTTATTGATTGCTTCCTTGACCAACCTCCCTAACCCTTTAGCGACAATCAAAAACAAAAATGGTGCTAAGGGGTCATCCTGTCATAGGCCCCTCAACACAAAAAACTCTCTAGTGGCATTGCCGTTCACAAGCAGGATGGGAATCGAACACGGGTTCTCTTGCTAAATAGATCGTTCCCACTCATGTGAACACAATGAGGCCTTACACCGCTGCATCAACACTTTGATTTATGATACCCTTTATATAAATTTTATGTATTGAATATATAATTAGCTCATGCGGTTCAACCATAAACCTGCTAATTCATCCGCTAACCCATTAACCTAGTACCTAGAGTAGGTTAGTAATCGGTTCAGTTATGAAAATATTTAATTAAGGTGTCTAAAGGTCAAATTAAATGAATTAGGAAGATATATTAGTCCATAAGCATGTATGGATGTTGATTATGAATATTTTCCTACTCTAGAAAAGCTACTTGTAATGTGTGCATTTAACATTGAATAAAATAATGCTATATTAATCTAGAGCATCATAATCAATTCAAAATTTCACAGAAATTTATTTATCATTAATAATGACTCATTAATTTTCATGAAATATTTGAAAGTTTGTTCAAACAAAATAACATATGTTTTACTTGAATTAATCGCTAAAATTTACACATAAATTCATAGAAAAAAATATTTAATTAAGTTTTATGGTTTGAATTATTTTTTCATTTAAAAATTAATATCACTCAAGTTAATCATGAACTAATTAAAGCATAGGTCTTATGGTTAAGACAAAAATTATAAAAAAAGGGGATATGCACAGGCAATTAGCATTGGTTAAGTCGATGCAAAAACAACCCACATAGTGTTAGTGTCATGCTTGACATTAATATTTTCAACACTAAATGACTCATTTCTTATAGAAAAAAATAGATATCATTAAAACGTATCAACTATTTAAGTCATTTTTTGCTTGATGGCCAAGATTGAAATAATTAATTTACACTTCTGAAAACATAAAGCATGTTATAATTGATAAACAATCAAAAGTCAAAATTAATTCTCTTTCCAATTTAATTACGAGGTTTGAATACAAAAAATCTCTACTTTAGTTTGGGTAACTAGTTGGATGTTAATTTAATTCATAGGAGATAGAAAATGAAACAAGAAGTTGAAGATAATATTCTTACACAACTAAGAAATCCACATTTAAATTTTTATTGATGAGCTAAATTTGATGGGGTAAATAAGGAGGAGAACATAGAGAAAGTGCATGTGTGAACAAATAGGTATGACTCAATCAAAAACTGACTTAATCTTATTAAAAATTAGCATGTGCCATGGTTCAAGAAGGCCAAAAAGTTGGGCAATTAAAAAATAGTTTTGAATGGGTTTCTTCATGCGAGTTTAGTTCAAGAATCCATATTGGTGCATAAATGACCTGCGTAAGTACCCCTAAATTTAAATTTTAACATTCAATCTTCAAATCCTTACCCTAAAACCTTGGGAACTATATGGTGTTTCTTCACCTTACTTGAGTCACTCTCCCTTCTTTGATCAAATCCTCACTCTAAAATCATAAATTTTTCTCATTCGAAGTGTCGAGGAGGTGAGGGTATTGAAAATATCAAAGGATCTCTCAATAACCATTAGCAAGCCAAGATAGATAAGGGTTCACCATTTTGCATTTTCAGCTCCCATTTTCTTCTTAGTAGGTATGGATGCCTCATTCTTTATTAAACATTTTTGTTTCATTTTTTATTTGCATTTCCAATTTATGCTTTCTCTTTCCTATGAAATGACGTTGGCATTACTCAATAACCCTTTTTACCTATAGAACATGTAGTGATACCTTTTTTTCTTTTGCACTCAAGACAACTACCTAAGTGGTGAGGCCATCTTTACCCATAGTGAAGCTACTTAATTTTGGTAAATAAATTTTCTTGCTTGCATGAATCATCTCCAATCTCTTTCTTTCTTGCTTCAACTTAGTGTTTATAGAGCTAACTCTAATGGAACTTGCAATTTCTTATCATTATTTCATGTTTCTATGTCTTTTTCTTATTTTTGGAATTCTTTAAGTTAACAATGTCTAAGTGTGGAGGATGCATGATATTAATGTGAGTTGAAGATGAATCTAACGATTATTAAAACTAGTCCATGTTAAATCACTTATAAAGGTGGTCCACCTTAAACATTGTCCTTTTAAGTTGTAAAAATATGTGTAACTCACTAACTATAGTCACTATGGAATAGCTATTATGACATAATGGTTCTAGGGTGGGAGATTTGCGTGGGTCTCGCACGATGCGAGAGGAATGGCAATCGTCTGATATATGTATTGTTTATTGAGTGACATTGATTCGGAAATTGTGACCTAGTGGGAAGGTACGTGTCTAGCGTTAAAAAATTAAATAGGAAATCCATGTGGATACTTGATAGCACATGTCGTCTAAGCAAGGGACCTCACTTAGTCTAATCTTGTAGGTGAAGGAGGAGACTGAGGAAAAACAGGGTTGATGTTTCACCATTAATCCCAACAACATTTACACACTCTCTTCACCAGCAAAAATTTCTTTGTAAAATCATTCCCATTCCACTTCTTTGACAAGCGGATCTCTACCCCTATTCGAGATTCATTTGTTGTCCTTTGTAGCACCTTCCTGAAACATTTCCCCTTGAATCTTGCAGAAGTCGATGAGCCTATCCTTTTCATTATCCCAATCCTTTTTGTAAACCCTTATCCTAAACTAATTTGGAAACCTCGTGCTCTTGAGAGGCTTCCATAAGCCCATTTGAAGTTTCCTTCAGCTAAGGGATTCAGATTGTTGTGTTCTTCCATTTTATGTGTGGTTCTTGTTGTGGCTGTGCTGTCTGAGTAAGTTGAATTGTTCCTTTTTTTATCATTGATGTGCAGTGTTAGAGTTAGGAAATTTTTTTTGCTCCATTGGGCCAAAATTAATTTGTTTGTCTACATTTAGTGCAAGTGTATTCAAGGCATGCAAGTGTATTCAAGGCATTCTGTTCACTTTTTTCATATTTGAAATAAAGTAGCCTGTATCAATGTTGAGGAACATACATTAATTGACAATTTGTGAAACTTGTATTTCAAATGACTTGATGGTGAAATGTGGTTTTAATTATGAGTTTGTGTATATTTTTTTTGCCAATACTGAACATAAACAATGAAGGCATAATAGTGTCAACAGAGTTGAGCGAAGAAAGGGATACACCATCAATTGTAAGTATTGTGTTTTATTAATAGAAATTTGTTGGTTTTCTATAATCTAGTTAGTTTAAGTGTTTTTTTTTTGTGCTGAATTTTTAGGTTGGGGGAAGAGATAGGAGTTGATGGGGATGAATATGAAGAAAATGGTAGTATCAACATTGAGTTTGAAGACAATATGGCAAATTCTGAAGAGGAGTTTGATGACCCTGTGCTTGAGGATTTGGATGAAGATGAATATTTCAATGGAGTTGGTGATTTTGATGATGACATTTAGTATGAAATGCATGATGTTGATGTAGAAGATCGAAGAATGCATGATGATGTTGTAGAAGATCCAATAATGAGAGATTCCATAAACAATATTTAAGACTTATATGTTGACTGTTTAATAGATGATGTTGTAAAGAGGTTATATTTTGCTGATGTTGAGCTTGGTTACCTTTTTTACACATGGTATTCAAAGATGATTGATTGGTTTGTCTGTTCGCAAAAGCCACAATCTAACAAGTGTTACTGGGGGAAATTTTGCAAAAACATGTGTTCCCGTGAAGGGTATACAACAGATAGAGGTCTCTGACTACTGATAATAGAAAATGATGATAAAAGAAAACAAGATGTGGTGTAAAGCAATGCTTTGTGTTCATATCAACATTTTGACAAGGAGATGGTATGTTCGATGCTTATATTTCAGCATAATCATGATAGTTGGAACTAATATACTCTGCCTACTTCTTGCACATAGGAAGACGATAACAACTGACATTATGCAAATTGAAAATTTTAGAAAGGTCAGTATCATGCCTCCTTATATGTTTTCAGCCTTTACTAATAATTTTGGTAGGTATGAGAAGGTAGGATTTGTCAGCAAGGATATTTACAATCAGATTGAAAGACAAAGATACCAATATTCATTGGATGTTAAAGGAGCTTTTACTTTTTTTCGAGAAATGTATAAGAAAGACCCATTGATATCTGTTACATACACTATAGACGAACAAAATATCTACAAGAAATTATCATCTATTTTGCTGTTCTTCTTATCTTTTTACAGGATTCCCAAGAAGGTTGCACAACAAATTGTCATGCTCCAATGCAACTTCTTGTGGGGAAGGGTTGAAGGTAAGAGGTTTGTAGCTTGGATAAAGTAGGATTCTGTTTGTTTGAGGAAGGATTAAGGTGGCCTAGGGGTGTGGAATATAGAACAATATAACATAGCTCTAATTGGTATGTGGTGGTGGAGGGTGTTGTGTGAAAAGGATTTGTTGTGGGTGAAGGTTCCTTCTGTTGACTTGCATGTACATGGGCAATCTCAATGGTGGAAGGATGTACTCGTTTTATTAGAGGAAGGTGTGGGCCTAGTTGGTTTCAGATGAACTTAGCTTGTGCATTGGATGATAGCGCATATTGTTCTCTTTCTCAATCCAAAAATCTGTTGTGATCTCAGATATGGGTGTGTGTAAAGGGTCAACTTGGAAGTAGATATTTTCGTGGAAGAGGCACAATATGGCGTGGGAAGAATCATTGTAGCATAAGCTCACAATGGCAATTCAGCCTATTGTGCCCATTATGGGACAAATTGATGAATGGAGGTGGAGAGGGGGTCCTTCGAATAGGTATTCTATAAAACATGCCTATTCATTGGTATAGGGGAGTGTCCCTATTGACAATAATTGTTTCTTTAAAAATCTATGGTGTGTTAAAGTACCTTCAAAGGTGAGGGTCTTCTCTTAGCGAGTTTATTATAACAGAATCCAAACAAGGGTTCAACTTTGGAAAAAGAAGATTATCGCAGATGAAGATGAGCTAGCATGCCCATTATGCAGTCTTGAATTGGAATCCTTAGCTCACTTGTTGTTTGGACACACTTTTCCTATATAGTGTGGCAAAGGTGTTATAGTTGGTGGGGGGACAACAACCCTTGCCTGTCGATTGCGTTTCATATTTCAGCACTTAGGAGCTGTTAGAGGGTTAGAAATTCAAAAGGCTAGGATGGTGATTTGGATGGCGATGATCTAGTCTTTATGGCTACACTAGAACATGGCCATTCTTAGAAATGAGGAACCATGCATAAAGAATGTGTTTGATGGTGTTAAATTCAAATCTTGGAGTTGGATCAAGGCAAAATACCCAAGAGCTTCGTTCTTTTTTCATTAATGGAATGTAGAACCTATCGTTTGCCTAAAGGAACTTGGGTAGCTCTGTTAGGATCAGGCTGATGGGTATCCCTAACCCATTTTTAATGTCTTATTTTCTGTATTTTTCCGTGTTTCCTTTTACTATTTTCTTTTGTGTATCTCTGTTGAGCTGCTTAGATCACTTGTGAGTTTTTTTAGCCTTTTCTTTACATCTTTGCCTTCCAAAAAAAAAAAAACAAAGTAGACATAATGGTGGTATTGAACAACACTTTGTACAATTTCCAAATCAATTTTAAAGCATGTTGAACAAGAGAGTACCTGATTTTATTGGTTCAAAATTTAATCGATGATGTGGACAAAATTTGATAACATTTTTTATATGAAAGTACGTTTGGACTAGTGACTAAGCTAGTCCAGTTTTTAGTTGAACTAGTCAAACTGTCCAATTTGATTTCAGTTTTAAAACACTATCTTTATTACAATTAATTTAGAACTAATACCAAAATCAAAATCAAAGTGCAAAGGTGAGGAGATTAGTTCTTCAATTGTTATTGTTAGTCTTAAATTCACATTTTAAAATGGTATTAGGGTCTATCCTACTTAAACAAGCCACCCACCATGCTATTCATGCATGAAGCCCAAAAGTGTTAGGCGTGAGGGGGTGTATGTTGAGATATTTTGGCAAGCTAGCTAAATTGCAGAAATAGTACAATGGATAAGTCCAAATATCATTTCCCAAGAGACTTGCATAATATTGGGCAATGTTCATGTAATTACTGTCTAAGCTAACAAATACCACAATAATGCAATAAAGACATGAAACTTTGGTTGGTTTTCTGAAAGTTAAGAACAAATCTAATGTTGGAAAAAACTTAAAGATATGTTTTTGTGGTTTTATAACATAAAAAAAGCTATGAAAGAGGTTAAACACAAAATGTAGAAATGTTGTAGGGGTTAGATTACCAAATCTTTACTCTCTTCTTGCATAAATGTGCCATACATATTCCATTTGCATTCCCATGTTAAAATCAACCAATAAAAGTGTTTTTAATATTAATTCTTTAGGCAAAAAGAGTCTTAGATACCTTCCCTAAGCCATGATAAAAGTCTTAAATACATATTCCATCAACAACTTAACGAATGTACTACTTTTTTGTGACAAAAGGTTATCAACAAACTCATCTCCATTCCTAGACTCTGAACCTATTGAGTGTATGACTTTAGATCTAGACCATAAAAGTGTTTTCCAACAACGTTCATGTCAAATATCATGCCATGGTTGATCAATCCACAACAAGCATTAATTAAAGAAGCAAGATACTAACATGGAATACAAATATGCATAATATATATTAAACCATATCAAAAAGTACAAAAAAGTGTAGAAATGGTTATATTTATCCCTTACAACTGAAGAAATTAGCTACCCATTGAGTAACATCAAAATACATGGAAGGAGGGAAAAAGCTCCCATGGAACAAGGATGAGCTCATCTACTCCAAAGAACTGTCTAGATCCATGTCCTACTGCATAATGATTTAGAATATCTTCACAAATGAAGGTCAAACCTTTATATAGTCGAGCATATCAATTTCTATCTTTAAGTGACGCTTGGCTTAGCCATAGATTTTGGCTTAGCCATCTGGCTACTTCAAAATTTTTTTGCCTCAAATGATCCTTTGAAGCTTCAGTACTTCAGTTTCCAACTCCATAATATGTTCTTCATCTTTATTTTTTTTTCTTCTACAAACAATGAAGCAAATCACTACAATTAGCCAAGAAACTAAACTATTGAAATAAAACTTAACTACTAATGAAATCAAAGCAAATTGAGTTAAAACATCCCTTCACACTAGCACTTATCAGTGTATTTGGAAAAATCAAGTATGACATTTAGTTTCTTCGAGGTGCTTTGCTGTAAAAGTTATGTTTGTCAAGCCTCAATAGCTACTAGTCTCCCTCATGCAATGGTAGGTTGTTGTTCATGATTTATCTTATCTAAGCATAAGAAACATTGAAAATTGTAATATCACTAAATTTAATTAAGGTAATTTTGGGTGATATTTACGTAATTAAGCGGATTTACGAAAGTAAGGGTATTTTGGTCTTTATTAGAGGTAAGGTGTATTAAGTAATTGCTGGACGCACCCCGATTTCATGTTAAAACAAGCAGAACACGTTTTCTGCCATTTTCTTCTTCTCTAGTTTTCTCCTCAATCCTAAGCTCTCTTTTTGCCACTTCCACTTGATTAGTGGCTGAAATCACAAAGCAAGCAAGGAAGAAAGCCATTTTCTTTGTTCTTTGTTGCTTTTGATCATTGGTGTTGGTGAATTGACGAAAAGAGTGGGTTCTGAATCTGTCCATTTTCGTTCGGCGCCGCTGAACCGCGATTGGAAGCCATAGAGTGCTGGTCTACACTTCAATTTGGTCTATTGAACTCTAAGGTTTGAAATCTCCTCCTATTTCTCTTTGATTCTTGAGGTTAGGGTTAGGATTTGGAGTAACATTGATGAATGTTGAGTGTAACACCCCAAAATTTTAGAACTATAGTTAAAAATTAAAGCAAGTCTTAGGCAAATTGATGCTCTATATTTGAAGGATTAGGATGAAATATCAATAAGAGATAGTACGGAAATGTTTGAAGAAAAAGGACCATATTGCCCTTTCCGTAAATTGGAAATGACAAAAATACCCTTGAGGTCAAAATGACGAAAATGCCCCTGAATATTTTGAAAAATTACAAAACTGCCCTTAGATATTTTGGAAAGATATTTTAGAATGGAAATTTACCTAAATGCCCCTAGATATTTTGGAAAGATATTTTAGAATGGAAATTTACCTAAATGCCCTTGAATATTTTGGAAAGGACAAGAACACCCTTAGATATTTTAAAATAGATATTTTTATGATG